>VWZG01001193.1:4304-25641 GCA_013396735.1 Grallaria varia
AAAGGAAAGGAAAGGGGAAAGGGAAAAGGGGAAGGAAAGGGGAAAGGGAAAAGGGGAAGGAAAGGGGAAAGGGAAAAGGGGAAGGAAAGGGGAAAGGGAAAGGAATGAGGAGAGGACAGCTGGTCATGAAAACACTCTGTGTCCAACACACTCTGAGCCTAATCCTGACAGGGTGACAGGGATCCCCTGCATCCACACCCACAATTCCCTGGCACGGGGATCCCCTGCATCCACACCCCACATTCCCTGCTGTGAACCTACTGGGCAGGAGGTCGTAGCTGAGCTGCCGGTGCAGTTTGTCCTCCAGGATGAGCAGGAGAGTGAGCTGTGGAGAGAGGAGAGAGGTCTTCACATCCCAGGAGAGCCCTTCCCACCCCGGGAGAGTCCAGGGCCCCATGTTCGAGCCCTTCCCATCCCAGCTTTCCAGAGGGACACGGGAGCTGCCTCCTCCAGCACTGGGGGGTGTTGGGCACTGTGGGATGTGGGAGCTCTTTGGCCAGGGCAGTTCAGGTGTCCTGGAGCAATTCCAGCTCCCCTGCAAGGGCTGAGCTAGAAAAAAGCGGAGTTAAAGGTGTCCAGGGACACCAGGGACAGAGATCTGGGGGCATCCAGAGCCATCCAGAGCCTCCAGGGCCCCATGTTCCACAGGCAGAGGGGGGTGGAATTTTGTGCTTCTTTGGGGCTTCTTTCGTTATACAGGGACAGGAGTGAGAGCTCAGGGTGCCACGGGAACGGGCTGAGGCCAGAACTTTCCAAGTCCCATTTCCCAGTCCAACGTTCCAGCTGGATTTTCCAGTGACATACCTCAGTTAAATATCCCTGTCCCATTTCCCAGCCTGATTTCCTGGACCCACTTCCCAGTCAGATATCCCAGTCCCAATTCCCAGTCTGATTTTCCAGTCCAATTTCCCAGTGAGATATCCCAGTTCCATTTCCCAGTCTGGTTTCTCAGTCCCCTTTCCCACTCCAATATCCCAGTCTGGTTTCACATTTCCCATTCCCAGTCCAATTTCCCAGTCCCGTTTCCTACTCAATATCCCAATCGTGTTTCCCATTCCCCAGTCCCATTTCCCACTCCAATATTCCAGTCTGGTTTCACATTTCCCATTCCCAGTCCAATTTCCATTCCCATTTCCCAGACCCATTTCCTATTCTGATATCCCAATCATGTTTCCCATTCTCCAGTCCCATTTCCCACTCCAATATCCCAGTCTGGTTTCACATTTCCCATTCCCACTCCAATTTCCCAGTCCCATTTCCCACTCCAATATCCCAGTCAGGTTTCCCATTCCCCAGTCCCATTTCCCTTTCCCAGTCCTCTGGGAGCAGGGACCAGCACCCCCCCAGTGCCTCAAACAGGTCCGTAGTTGACACTCACGTGCCACTGGGATTTGTCCTCGTTGAGCTCCAGGTTGCACTGCATCTGCACCACCTGGGAGAGGGAAAATCGGGATCAGCCTGGACACAGCCCCCTGGCTCCCTGTCACTGAGCAGGGCTCTGGAATTCCCACTGAAACCCCATCATTCCAGCTGCCAGCCTGGCCATCCTCTGCTTCCCACATTTCTGTGGGAACAGCTGGGGCTGAATCCAGCCACGAGCCCTGGCACTGCCAGCAGATGGGGAGGGGGTCAGGGAGCAACTTCTGGGAGGTCTTTACAACGAGGAGAAATTCCTCAGCTCCACGTGCCAGGAGCAGCTTCCCCTTAAAGCTCTGCCCAAACCCTGGGTTGGGGTTTAATATTGATCCTGCCCTTGTGGGATGGGCACAAACATCCAGAAATCAGCAAAAGAGTGAAACCCAAATCCTGACTGTTTTAAAATGATGGTTGGATTTCCCTTTGGAAAATCTGCATAGGATGGCAGAATATCCCAATGTGTTGGATAAATACAACATTTATTAATGTCAGGTCCAAGTTCCCATGAAAATGGGACGCACCAGAAGTCCTGCTGTCTGGGCAAAGGAACACCAGAACGAGCAGAAAATCATGGAATCGTGGAATGGTTTGGGTTGGAAAAGCCTCTGAGCCCACCTGGCACTGCCAGGGCCAGCCCTGCCCATGTCCCCAAGCTCCACATCCACAGGGATCTTAAATACCCCAGGGATGGGGACTCCTGCCCCGTGCCAGGGCTGGACAGCCCTGCCAAGGAGGAATTTTCACTGGAGCTACCTGCTCCCCACGTGATTCCCTGATGTCTGTGATCTGGGAATCACGAGGTGGGAAGGGCCATCAGTGGGTCTGAGCCCCAGCACCAACCAAAGCCAGCAGTGAATCCAGACCCAGCTGCTCCTCCTGTGCCCAGCTGGTTGAAATCCTCCAGGGAGACCTCCTGACCTCCGTCTGTCCCTGGTCCACTGTTCCCCACCTTGACAAAAACCTCCCTGGATCCATCGAGTGTCCATATCCCAGCACTCCCAGGGCAGCCACAGGCTCGGCAGTGCAGCTGCTCCTCTGGGATCTGCAGCTTGTCCAGCTGCAGGTTTTCATGGACAGGACCCTGAAATTCCTGGTCCTTGTCAAACTGGGAAAGGCTGGTGGGACACACTGGTCAGGCAGGTGAGGCACCTGCAGAGCTGCCCTGGGGGCACTGGGTGGAAAAGCAGCTGATATCCCATGGGATCCCATGGTTCACATTCCCAGTCCCAGAGTGCCTCATCCCTCCCCCGAGGCTCCCAAGGACCCCAAGCCCTGAGCGGGGGGACAAAGTCCTGGAGAAGTGCCCTAGGAGCTGGTTCCCAGCAGAACGAGGAGGGACTGCTGCTGAGGGGCTCTGGAAGGGATGTATCCCATGGGATTTGATCCAATCTCAACCTCCCCTGGCACAACCTGAGGCCATAACCCCCACAGCGACCTTTGGGGTCGGGGCTGTGTCCCCTGAGTGGGGACTGAGCCTGGCTGGCACCTCCAGGTGCCACTGCAGTGCCAGTGTCACCAAGGATGGCATTCCAGATCTGCATCCCAGCGAGGGGCACGGGACAGGAGTGGGAGCAGGGAGGGCAGAGCCAAGGGGCTGGGGGCAGTGGGGCTGCTCCGGAGGGTCCTGGGTGGAATGGAGCCCAGGAGCTCCAGCCCATGGCAGCCCCGGGGCTCTCCCAGCTCTCACCTGGGCCATGGATAACAGGATAATAGGAGAGGAATTCCTGCAGCTGTTGGGATGGAGACAGGTCTCCCACTCCCTGCAGAACTTTCCCCACCTGGCTCTGACCATACCTTCCTGGTCTCCACATCAAAGGGCTCTGGGGTGGGAGTCTTGGCTTTCTGGGGATCCTCCTGGGGCTGGGAGAGCACTCGTGGGAGGGCGTGGGGTCTGGAGACAGCGAAGTTCATCAGGGGGTAAATCCCATTCCTGGTGCACATACAGAGGGAGGACAAAGAGCTGAGCCCTGTCCCTGGCACAGGTCCTGGAAGGCCACGGAGCAGGGATGGGCACCAGAGGGGGGACAACACTCCGAGCACCTCCATGTGGAGCCATTCTGGCTCCAGGCTCCCAGGGAGCTGAGGGCAGAGCTGGGAGCAGGGATGGGAGCAGGGATGGGAGCAGGGATGGGCAGGCACAGCATGGCCAGAACCACCTTCAACCCACCTGACATCCTCCAAGAACTTGTCGAGCTCGAGGAAGGAGACCTCTGAGTACCTGGAGGAGGAAGAGGACAGGAGGGGTCAGGGAAGGCAGGATGGGTGTCCAGGATGGCTGGGCCCTGGCACTGGGATCTCCAGGCTGGTTTATTGGGCTGTGGACTGGGATCTCCAGGCTGTGGGATCTCCCCCCATCCTCACCTCCACTGGACTCCGGGCCGACCCTCTCTCCGGATCTCGGCCATCACCATGTTCAGATCCAGCTCCTTTATCTTCTCCTCCACCACGTTCTCTGGCATCAGATCTGGGGCAGGGGCAGAGAGTGGGTGGGCTGGGGGGTCCTGGGAGGGGGAATCTGCTGCCCAGACCCCAGGGAAGGGCTGAGTTGCTGCCTCCCTCCCCAGGCTCTGTACACCGAATCACGGGATGGGTTGGGTGGGAAGGGACCTTAAAGCCCATCCAGTCCCACCCCCTGCCCTGGGCAGGGACACCTTCCATTGGACCAGATCGCTCCAACCTGGCCTTGGACACTTCCAGGGATGGGGCAGCAACAGCTTCATTGGGCAACCTGTGCCAGGGCTGCCCACCCCCACAGGGAGAATTCCTTCCCAATATCCCATCTCTCCCTGCTCTCTGGCAGTGGGAAGCCATTCCCTGTGTCCTGTCCCTCCACTCCTTGTCCAAAGTCCCCCTCCAGCTCTCCTGGAGCCCCTTTAGGCACTGGAAGGGGCTTAAAGGTCTCCCCAGAGCCTTCCCTTCTCCAGGCTGGACATTCCCAGCTCCCCCAGCCTGTCTGCATGGGATAAGACCCCGGCGGCCCCCACTCGAGGGTGGTCCCAGGACACTCACACTGGTGGTTGATGAAGCAATGGGCTGCCAGGAGCTTCAGGGAATGGACCTCGAAGAGCACCCGGTGGAAGAGCAGGTTGTTGGCAGTCGGGCGCTTGTCAGGGTTCAGGGTCAGGCAGGACAGGATGAACTCCTGGGGGTCAGAGGACATTCCCTGCTCTGGCCCCAGCTCCTCTCACAGCTGCATTTCACTGAATCCCAGGATCCCTGAGGTTGGGAAAGCCCTCCCAGCCCCAGGAGCCCACCCTGTGCCCCATGCCCACCTTGAGCACTCAGTGCCACGGCCAGTCTGCCTTGGGCACCTCCACGGCTGGGCACTCCAAACCTCCCTGGGCAGCCCCTTCCAAGGTCTGACCACCTTTTTCAGGAAGAAATTCTTCCTCATGTCCAACCTGACTCTCCCCTGGCCCAGCCTCAGGCCGTTCCCTCTTCTCCTGTCCCTGTTCCCTGGAGCAGAGCCTGACCCCCTCCCAGCTCCCCCCTCCTGGCAGGGACTTGCAGAGAGCCAGAAGGTCCCCCCTGAGCCTCCTTTTCTCCAGGCTGAGCCCTCTCAGCTCCCTCAGCCACTCCAACACTTGCCCAGCTCTGTTCCCTTCCCTGGCTCCAGCCCCTCCATGTCCTGTACCTTTGGACCCCAAAGCTGCCCCCAGGATTTGGGATGCCCCAGCAGTGCCAGCACAGGGGACGGGCACTGTCTGGGTCTGGGGCCACGCTGTTACTGATACAATTTCCCAGGAAGCAGATCCAAGGGGCTGTTTCTGCAGTGGGAGCCCCAGGGCAGGGAGACCAGGAGAGCTCCAGGCAGGAAGAAATCACTGGACACCCTCCCAGCAGCCTGGGCAGAGGGTCCCCACCAAGCCCCATCCCTGGTGTGATCCCAGCAAAGGCTGCAGGAGAAGGGGCAGGACCAGGAGCAGCAGCCAGCAGGGATGTGGTGGTGGGAGTGGGGAAAGGGCAGGATGAGCAGTGGGACTGGAGGGATGTCCCTGTTGCTGCTCACTGACAGCAGCAAATCCTGCTCTGCTGCCCCTCCTGCCCTGCTGCTGACAGGGATCAGGCCAGGATATCCAGGACAGACCCCCAAATGACCCCAAGGGTGCCAGGTGGGCACCCCCAGACCAGACCCCTCGGAACACCCTCCCCTCAGTCCCCTGGGACTCCTGCAAACACCAGACCGTGGGATCTGAGGGGGCAGCATTTTCTGTGGGAAGCCTGGAGGAATTCTGAGATCAAACACGAGAATCTGGGGAATGCACCAAACTCATTATGGGATGTTTTGGAGATTGGCCAAAGGAAGAGGAAGGGGGAGGATGAGGTGGGTTGGGGCAGAAGATGGAGAGGATCAAAGATTCTGTCTGGTCCGTGGGATTCAGGATGGGATTTACACCCAGGAGGGATAATGGATTGGGATTTACACCCAGGAGGGATATAAGATGGGATTTACACCCAGGAAGGATGTAGGATGGGATTTACACCCAGGAAGGATGTAGGATGGGATTTACACCCAGGAAGGATATAGGATGGGATGTACTCTCAGAAAGGATGTAGGACAGGGAATTACCCTCAGCAGGGCTGCCCCACCCCCAGCAGGGTCCCCAGGCCCATCCATCCTCACTCACCCTCATATTGGGATCATCCAGGGAATGCCGGGCCCTCACAATGGCCTCCTCCGACACCCGCGTGTCCCCGTTGGTCTGGATCTCCAGCACGGCCATCTGGGGAGGGGGGAACCCAGATCCATGGGGCCTTCCCAAGGGACACCCCCAGACAAGGGACATCCCTGGGCAGGGCAGGGACAAGGGACATCCCTGGACAAGGGACACTCCTGGACAGGGCAGGGACAAGGACACCCCAGACAAGGGACACTCCTGGACAGAGCAGGGACAAGGGACACCCCCAGACAAGGGACATCCCTGGACAGGGCAGGGACAAGGACACCCCAGACAAGGGACATCCCTGGACAAGGGACATCCCCAGGCAGGGCAGGGACAAGGGACACCCCCAGACAAAGGACATCCCTGGATAAGGGACACTCCTGGGCAGGGCAGGGACAAGGGACATCCCTGGACAGGGCAGGGACAAGGGAAACCCCCAGGCAAGGGACATCCCTGGACAAGGGACATCCCCGGGCAGGGCAGGGACAAGGGACACCCCCAGGCAAGGCAGGGACAAGAGACACTCCTGGGCAGGGCAGGGACAAGGGAGACCCCTAGACAAAGGACACCCCCAGACAAGGGACATCCCCAGGCAGGGCAGGGACAAGGGACACCCCCAGACAAGGGCCAAGGGCCCGGAGCCCCCTCGGAAGCCCCCAGGCTGCCCCTCCCACAGCAGCCCCATCAGGAGCTGCCCCCCTGGAACAGGGAGGTTCCCAGAGCCTGCCCCTGTCCCACCTCCAGCGCACACATCCCAAAGGAGAAGATGTCCACGGCTGTCCCGTCCGTCTTCTCTGGAACACAGAGCGGGGACACATCAGGCTGGGGGCACCTGGGGCCTGGCCCCTCACCTGGGGCCCCTCACCTGGGACCTCCCACCTGCCCCATCCCTGCGGGTGCCTCTCTCCAGACACCTGCCCTGCCCTCCCCTGTCCTCACCTGTCCTGCCCTCCCCTGCCCTCGGTGTTCCACCAGCTTCATTCTGCCAGCCCTGCTGCCCCACTGCCACCACCATGCTGTCCCCAGGGTCCCAGTGCCACCACTGTGCTACCCCAGTGCTCTGGTGTCCCCATCCTGCCAGCCCCAGTGTCACCGTCCCGCTGTCCCCCACTGTTCATGTCCTGCCACACCCAACACCCCAGTGCCACCATCCTGACATTCTCAGTGTCTCACCACTCCTGTCCTGCTGTCCCCAGTGTCCTGACAACCCTGTCATGCTACCTGTAGTGCCCCAGTGCCACCCTCCTGTTGGTCATGGTGTCCCACCACCCTGTCCTGCTCTCCCCTGTCGTGCCACCTGTACTAGTGCCCCAGTGCTGTTGGTCATGGTGTCCCACCACCCTGTCCCGCTGTCCTCAGTGCTCTGGTGCCACCGTCCTGCCATGCCCCCTGCCCTCCTCTGCCCACACCCTTCCCCCCACACACACCTTCCCTCACACTTCCCTGACAAACCTTTCCCATTTTTCCCCTCAAATTTGCCCAGAATTATTCCACGAGGGTATCCAAGGAATCCTGAGCTTTCCCATGGCCCAGAGGTCCTTCCCTCCTTTTCCCCAAGTGCTCCTGGGTGTTCCTGAGCCCTGAGCCGGCCCTTCCAGAGCCACCCCTGGCTGTGCTGGGACCCAATTCCCAACCAGGATTGCTAAACACGGACATTCCTGCAGGCACAGCTTTGCCCCAGCACAGCCCCCCACTCATGGCTGTGGTTCCTCCCAGCACAGCCCCCCACTCACGGACGTGTTTCCCCCCCAGCCCCCCAGCACAGCCTCCCACTCATGGCCGTGTCTCCCCCCCAGACCCCCCAGCACAGCCTCCCACTCATGGCCGTGTCTCCCCCCCAGACCCCCCAGCACAGCCTCCCACTCATGGCC
Organism: Grallaria varia; assembly: GCA_013396735.1. NCBI lineage: Eukaryota > Metazoa > Chordata > Aves > Passeriformes > Formicariidae > Grallaria > Grallaria varia. The sequence goes on from VWZG01001193.1 coordinate 12,256, forward strand.
GTGTCTCCCCCCCAGACCCCCCAGCACAGCCTCCCACTCATGGCCGTGTCTCCCCCCCAGACCCCCCAGCACAGCCTCCCACTCATGGCCGTGTCTCCCCCCCAGACCCCCCAGCACAGCCTCCCACTCATGGCCGTGTCTCCCCCCCAGACCCCCCAGCACAGCCTCCCACTCATGGCCGTGTCTCCCCCCCAGACCCCCCAGCACAGCCTCCCACTCATGGCCGTGTCTCCCCCCCAGACCCCCCAGCACAGCCTCCCACTCATGGCCGTGTCTCCCCCCCAGACCCCCCAGCACAGCCTCCCACTCATGGCCGTGTCTCCCCCCCAGACCCCCCAGCACAGCCTCCCACTCATGGCCGTGTCTCCCCCCCAGACCCCCCAGCACAGCCTCCCACTCATGGCCGTGTCTCCCCCCCAGACCCCCCAGCACAGCCTCCCACTCATGGCCGTGTCTCCCCCCCAGACCCCCCAGCACAGCCTCCCACTCATGGCCGTGTCTCCCCCCCAGACCCCCCAGCACAGCCTCCCACTCATGGCCGTGTCTCCCCCCCAGACCCCCCAGCACAGCCTCCCACTCATGGCCGTGTCTCCCCCCCAGACCCCCCAGCACAGCCTCCCACTCATGGCCGTGTCTCCCCCCCAGACCCCCCAGCACAGCCTCCCACTCATGGCCGTGTCTCCCCCCCAGACCCCCCAGCACAGCCTCCCACTCATGGCCGTGTCTCCCCCCCAGACCCCCCAGCACAGCCTCCCACTCATGGCCGTGTCTCCCCCCCAGACCCCCCAGCACAGCCTCCCACTCATGGCCGTGTCTCCCCCCCAGACCCCCCAGCACAGCCTCCCACTCATGGCCGTGTCTCCCCCCCAGACCCCCCAGCACAGCCTCCCACTCATGGCCGTGTCTCCCCCCCAGACCCCCCAGCACAGCCTCCCACTCATGGCCGTGTCTCCCCCCCAGACCCCCCAGCACAGCCTCCCACTCATGGCCGTGTCTCCCCCCCAGACCCCCCAGCACAGCCTCCCACTCATGGCCGTGTCTCCCCCCCAGACCCCCCAGCACAGCCTCCCACTCATGGCCGTGTCTCCCCCCCAGACCCCCCAGCACAGCCTCCCACTCATGGCCGTGTCTCCCCCCCAGACCCCCCAGCACAGCCTCCCACTCATGGCCGTGTCTCCCCCCCAGACCCCCCAGCACAGCCTCCCACTCATGGCCGTGTCTCCCCCCCAGACCCCCCAGCACAGCCTCCCACTCATGGCCGTGTCTCCCCCCCAGACCCCCCAGCACAGCCCCCCACTCACGGCCGTACTCCGGTGGGAAGAAGTGGAGGTTCCGCAGCTCTTCCCTCTCGATCCTGATGGGGCTTCTCAGGTCGTCCGGGAGTGCTGGGGGGAAGGTGTTCACTGGGGGCTCTGAGGGGGTCTCTGTGTGCCCCTGCCCACCCAGGGGGGCTCAGAGGGGCACGGGGGGTCTGTGTGTGTCCCACAGACTCCCTCTGGAGCCCCCCCTGCTCCCAACACAGGAGCAGCAATTCCCTGAGGGATGAAGGTCCCCCCCAGCTGCAGAGCCCAGGACCCCTCCCGTGCCCAGTGCCCCTCTGGGGGGGCTCAGGGGGTCCCCAGGGGCAGGGGATGTGCTGGGAGAGGTGCAGGGGGTCACTCACCATTGGCAAACACCCGGTGCCAAACTGCCAGAGCGCCAATGATCCGGAGCCAGGCGGGTGGGAGGGATGGAGAGAGGGGAACACCAAGGTTTGGGAGGGACCCCTGGAGGGACCCCCCCAGCTCCTGGCGCTCCTGTCCATGCAAGACCCCCTCGCATGGCCCTGTGCCTGTCCTCAGGCCCCCTCAGGCCCCTCAGAGCAGAGTTGGCATTGCCCTTGTCCTTGCCATCCCTGCTCTCACCTCCCCACCACCACACCCTTCCCCACCTTCCCTGCACAAACTTTTCCCATTATTCCCCTCGAACTTGTCCAGAATTATTCCACGAGGTGACTCAAGGGCATCCTGAGCTTTCCCATGGCCCAAAGGTCCTTCTCCCTTTTTCCCCACAGGTTCCCTGGGTGTTCCCAAGCCCCGAGCTGACCCTTGCGGAGCCCCCCCAGCCCAAGGTGGGATCCCATTCCTGGCTGGGATGGCTGATCCTGGCCATTCCCATGGTTTTCCTGCAGGAGCCGAGTGGGAGCTGGTGCTGAGCCTACCTGAGCCGATCTTGATGAGCCCGTTGTGCTGGATGAAGATGGTGTCACTGGTGAGGTTGCCGTGGATGATGGGGGGCTCACAGGAGTGCAGGAAGCTGGAGGGGAGGAACAGGGGGGTCCTGAGCACAGCCAAGACCCCCAGGGACCCCCCTGAGACAGGGCAGGGAGCCAGGGGAGGGCTCGGCCATACCTGAGAGCCGAGAGGATCTGGGTGCACCAGCGCTTCCAGGCCTGGAGGGGGATCAGAGCTGTCGGCCGGGGTACCCACGGGCATCCCACTGCCAGGCCAGGTCCTTCCCACCCATTCCCAGGGACAGGGACATCCCTCTGTGTCCTGCTGAGGCTCAGGGTTCTTCCTACCCCAGCCAGGTCCTTCCCACCCATTCCCAGGGACATCCCTCTGTGTCCTGCTGAGGCTCAGGGATGGATCCCATGCTGTCCCACCACAGCAGCAGCCCCTCTCCCCTGTTCAAAGGACTCCAGCAAAGGCTCAAAGCTGCAGGAGAGCTGGGAGGGACTTTGGACTCAGGCCTGGAGTGCCAGGACAAGGGGGAATGGCTTCCCACAGACAGAGGGCAGGGTTAGATGGGACATTGCAAAGGAATTCAACCCTGCGAGAGTGGTGAGGATGGAATTCCCAGAGAATTGGATGGCTGCCCCATCCCTGGAAGTGTCCAAGACCAGGTTGGACAAGGCTTGGAGCAACCTGGGCTATTGGAAACTGTCCCTGGCCATGGCAGGAGGTGGGACTGGATCATCTTGAGGGTCCTCACGTCACACCTGGGCAGTGGGTTTGCAGGTGTTGTCTCTTTTCCCCTGACCCAGCCACCAGCCCTGGCTGGGCATGGTGGGAACACCCAGAGTACCTGGAGCTCCCTGGGACAGTGTCACTCACCACAGCCACTCCCAGTGGGGTCCCATCTTGGGACCAGCAGGATCCAGTTTGGGCTCTCCTGGGGAAGTTCTGCTCTTGCTTCAGCCAACCCCCCCAGCAGTTGGTCCCTGGGTGACCCAGGGAGCAATGACACACACCTGCCCTGCCTTGGAGGCTCCCAGAGACCCTCCCTGTGCCCCTGGAGCCACCTGGCACCCCTGGGCACAACCAGCAACCCACCCTGGCATTCATGGCCTTGTGGTTCTTCTTGGTTTTCTTCAGGAACTGTTTGAGGCTCCCAGAGGACACGTACTCCGTGATGAAGATGACCTGGGAAGAGGGAAGAGAGGGATCAGCTCCCCCTTGGCCCTGCACAGGTGAGGGGCTGCTAGGGCAGCTCCTGGAGAGGGAAGGGGAGCCCCAGGAGGGGGTGAGGAGCAGAGCTGGGACCCCCACCCCACTCCCCCTGGGACCCCAAAGTGCTGTGCCCCCTGGGACAGCCCTACCCGTGCCTTTGAGTCCTTCACGTCCAGCCAGTACTTGTGAAGCTTCACAATGTTGGGGTGATCCACCAGCACCAGCTGCTCAAACATGGTCTTGATCTTTTCCTGGGAGCACAGAGGGGACATGTGAGGTGGGTCCTGGGATCTGACAGGACTGGGGAGGTGGCAGGTCCTGGGATCTGACAGGACAGGGGAGGTGGCAGATCCTGCAGTGTGTCAGGACAGGGGAGGTGGAAGGTCCTGGGATGTGTCAGGACATGGGAGGTGGCAGGTCCTGGGATGAGAGAGGACAGGGGAGGTGGCAGGTCCTGGGATGTGGCAGGACAGGTGAGGTGGGTCCTGGGATGTGGCCGGATAGGGGAGGGGGGTCCTGGGACGGGACAGGATGCCTCTGAGAGCTGGGGAGGGGCTGTGTCCTGGTCACAGGGACACTGTTTTTGGGCCACTGGAGCTGCCTTTGAGGGATATCCAAGGGAAGGCACAAGGGAAGGGCAGGAGCCCACCCTGCCAGGCCGTGCCCTGCAGTGCCCACTGCAGGTGCCCGGGAAGGTGCTGGGGGGGGTCTCAGGACCCCCATGTGGGGGTCAGTCACCTCATGTGCTTTGAAGGCCTTCTTGTCAGTGAAGAGCAGCTCATTCCACACCACCTCCACACCCTCCTCCGTGTCCATGGCCAGGAAGGTGCTCTGGATGCCCGGCATGTTCCCCTGGTTCACCTGCGGGCATGGGAAGCTGTGAGACCCACGCTGAGGGATGTGCTGGGGGATGGGGGTGCTCTGGGGGCACCCCAGCCCACAGGACAGGACGGCACCACCTGCTCCACAGACAACTCCCAAAGTAAAATCCATTTGTTTTTCCCTTTAGGTGCCACAAGAACGGCTCGTTCCAGCCTGGTCAGAGACACACCTCACTGGTTTATCTGGCTGGTTTATCTGACCCACCTGCAACCAGTCCTGGGAACTAATTCAGAGCTTTTCTGACCACAGCAACCTGCTACTCTGGAGTGTAAATTGTGAATGTACCTGTGTTGCAGAGTGACCTCCACGTCACTGACAGAGCAGTGGTGCTTTTGGAATGATTGACTGTTTCCAGTGTAAATACTTAACTCACTAACAAACAAATAAATAAATGAATCAGACTGAAAGCCAATTCCTGCTCAAGAAGAGCAAAGTCCCCGTGCTCTTACACTCCCTGTCATGGCACTATGTCTTATAAATCAGCTTTTTTTTTTCAGTTAAGGTCCCTGAAGTGGCCACGGAAGAGGCTCCAGCCGGGAACCAGAGTCTGGAGCAAATGCCCAGCCTGTCCTGCCTGTGGGAGCTCTGTCACTGCACAGGCTCTGGGCCAGAGGGGGCAGGAGAAGAGAACCAGCCCTTCAGAGCAGGTCCCAGCCCAGCCCCTCCTGCTTTGCCTCCCCAGCAGGAAGCCAGCGGTGACAGTCACCTGCCAACCCCAGCAGGAAGCCAGCAGTGACAGTCACCTGCCAACCCCCCTCCTGCACACGGACAGGGACCCCCATGGACCCCACGTCCCAGCCGCTGGGGGGGAGCCACTCACACCCATGTTGGGCAGGGAAAATCAGAAGTTCTGGACGTACCAAAGCCACAACATCATCTCCCTTAGTGTCCTGAGAAGCCTGGGTGCAGTCCCCCAGCCCCGGGTTCTGTCTCAGCATTTCCCATCCCCAGGTCACAGTTCCCCATGCCAGGTCCTTGTGGAGAGCAGCTCTACCAGTGTCACCTCCACAGGTGACATTCTGCCTGGACCCAGCTCGACCCCAGACCAGTCAGGAACGACGGATCTGAGCTCCAGCCCAGGTAAAACCTGCTCCAAGGCACCTGGCTCTGATCCCCTGCCCAGGACTGGGCTCCTGCCTCCAGCAGTGGTGCCTGCTGCATCCCGACCTTCTCATCCCAACCCGCTGCATCCTGACCTGCTCATCTCAACCAGGTCATTCTGACCCTCTCATCCCAACCTGCTCATCCCAGCCTGCTGCATCCCGACCTTCTCATCCCAACCTGCTCATCCCAATCCCCTGCATCCCAACCTGCTGCATCCCACCTGCTCATCCTGACCTTCTAATCCTGACCTTCTCATCCCAACCTGCTCATCCCTATCCCCTGCATCCCAACCTGCTGCATCCCAGCTGCTCATCCTGACCTTCTAATCCTGACCTTCTCATCCCAACCTGCTCATCCCTATCCCCTGCATCCCAACCTGCTGCATCCCGACCTTCCCATCCCAGGCTGCTCATTCCAATCCTCTGCATCCCAATCTGCTCATCCTGACCCACTGCATCCCAACCTGCTCATCCCAACCTTCTCATCACAACCTACTGCATCCCGACCTTCTCATCCTGACCTGCTGTATCCTGACCCGCTGCATCCCGACCCTCTTCCTGTGCCAAAGTATCCCTGTGGGATCAGGGGCACCTTCAGGGCCAGGGCTGTACCCACCCTGGGCCCTGGCAGCCAGGGCAGGGGCACGGTGCCCACTCCGAGTGCCACGACACAGGGAGCCAGATGAAAAGGGCTCTGTTCTGCTGCTGCCAGGGCAGGTGTGTGGTGTCCCACTGCTGGGGCTCATCCCACTGCTGGGATTCATCCCACTGCCAGGGCAGGTGTGTGGTGTCCCACTGCTGGGGCTCATCCCATTGCCGGGGCTCATCCCACTGCCAGGGCTCATCCCACTGCTGGGGCTCATCCCACTGCCGACGTTTGGGGCTCACCTGCCTATCAAGGTTCATCCCACTCTCAGGAGGGATCCCACTGGAGCTCAGGGCTCATCCCTCTCCCAGCACTGATCCCACTGGAGCTCAGGGCTCATCCCTCTCTCAGGAGTGATCCCACTGGAGCTCAGGGCTCATCCCTCTCTCAGGAGTGATCCCACTGGAGCTCAGGGCTCATCCCTCTCTCAGGAGTGATCCCACTGGAGCTCAGGGCTCATCCCTCTCTCAGGAGTGATCCCACTGGAGCTCAGGGCTCATCCCTCTCTCAGGAGTGATCCCACTGGAGCTCAGGGCTCATCCCTCTCTCAGGAGTGATCCCACTGGAGCTCAGGGCTCATCCCTCTCTCAGGAGTGATCCCACTGGAGCTCAGGGCTCATCCCTCTCTCAGGAGTGATCCCACTGGAGCTCAGGGCTCATCCCTCTCTCAGGAGTGATCCCACTGGAGCTCAGGGCTCATCCCTCTCTCAGGAGTGATCCCACTGGAGCTCAGGGCTCATCCCTCTCTCAGGAGTGATCCCACTGGAGCTCAGGGCTCATCCCTCTCTCAGGAGTGATCCCACTGGAGCTCAGGGCTCATCCCTCTCTCAGGAGTGATCCCACTGGAGCTCAGGGCTCATCCCTCTCTCAGGAGTGATCCCACTGGAGCTCAGGGCTCATCCCTCTCTCAGGGGGGATCCCACTGGAGCTCAGGGCTCATCCCTCTCTCAGGAGGGATCCTTCTCTCAGGTTCCTCCTGCCAGGACCTGGGGTGGGCTCTCAGCCCCCCCAGCTCACTAGCAGGGTCCCCCAGGGCAGTTCTTCACTGGGTTCCTGCCCCGGGCACACAAAGCACTTCTGCTCCTTGCTCTGCCCAGCACAGGCTCCACATGCTGCACACAGAGACCAGCACAGACAGTCCCGGCTGGCCCTGCTGGCCACAGCCTCCCAGTGATCCCAGCAGCCTCCCAGTGACACCAGCAGCCTTCCCAGGGATCCCAGCAGCCTTCCCAGTGACAACAGCAGCCTTCCCAGTGATCCCAGCAGCCTCCCAGTGATCCCAGCAGCCTTCCCAGTGACACCAGCAGCCTTCCCAGTGATCTCAGCAGCCTTCCCAGAGACCCCAGCAGCATTCCCAGCGATCCCAGCAGCCTTCCCAGTGACCCCAGTATCCTCCCAGTGATCCCAGCAGCGTTCCCAGGGACCCCAGTATCCTCCCAGTGATCCCAGCAGCGTTCCCAGGGACCCCAGTATCCTCCCAGTGATCCCAGCAGCCTTCCCAGGGATCCCAGCAGCCTCCCAGTGATCCCAGCAGCCTTCCCAGGGATCCCAGCAGCCTTCCCAGTGACCTCAGCAGCCTTCCCAGGGATCCCAACAGCCTCCCAGTGATCCCAGCAGCCTTCCCAGGGATCCTGACAGCCTCCCAGTGATCCCAGCAGCCTCCCAGTGATCCCAGCAGCCTTCTCAGGGATCCCAGCAGCCTCCCAGGGCACACACAGTCAGCACAGGAATCACAGAATTGGCTGGGGTATCATGGAATGGTTTGGGCTGGAGGCACCTTGAAGGCCACCTCGTTCTGGGGACCCACAGCAGGAGCCCGGGACGGACCCTCCCAGCCCTGAACAAGGTGCCCTCTGAGCCCCAGGGGCACTCCAGTGCTCAGGGCTTGGGCAGTGGATCTGCTGGGATCTGGGAGGCTCCGGAACGTGGTGGGAAGGGCAGCCAGGCTGGGATGGGGGGAGAACACCCCCCGCTCCGTGCAGACACAAACGTGCTCCATCTTGTGCTGAGTGAGAACAGAACTGATCCCCAACAGCTGCTGCAGCTCCGGGGCTGCCTCCATGAATAGATCAATCAACGTGGCATTATCCACACAGCCCGCCCGGGACAAAAGGCACTGCTGCAGGTCACCCTGGCTGTCCCTCGGCACCCTCCCGGCGTTCCCGGCAGCTCCGGGTGCTGCTGCTGCTCCATGGCACCACTTCCAGAAAGTGCTTGGCCAGCCCAGAGTGACCACTCGGGACAAGGCTCTGGACTTCTACCAAGGATCAGGTTGCAGCTTCCAATAAATGGCTCCCTTTGGAGCTTTTCTCGTCAACGGGGGCCAAACCAGACACGGGAATGGGCTCAGGGAGAGGAGCTGTGGGATGAGACAGGAATGGGAATGGGCTCAGGGAGAGGAGCTGTGGGATGAGACAGGAATGGGAATGGGCTCAGGGAGAGGAGCTGTGGGATGAGACAGGAATGGGAATGGGCTCAGGGAGAGGAGCTGTGGGATGGGGAAGGAACAGGAATGGGAATGGGCTCAGGGAGAGCAGCTGTGGGATGGGGAAGGAACAGGAATGGGAATGGGCTCAGGGAGAGGAGCTGTGGGATGGGGCAGGAATGGGAATGGGCTCAGGGAGAGGAGCTGTGGGATGGGGAAGGAACAGGAATGGGCTCAGGGAGAGCAGCTGTGGGATGGGGCAGGAATGGGAATGGGCTCAGGGAGAGGAGCTGTGGGATGGGGCAGGAATGGGAATGGGCTCAGGGAGAGGAGCTGTGGGATGAGACAGGAATGGGAATGGGCTCAGGGAGAGGAGCTGTGGGATGGGGAAGGAACAGGACCCAGAGCAACAGGGAGAGGTTTTTCTGCTGCCCACAGCAGGGAGGTTTATATGGTCCCTTCCCACCCAAACCATGCCATGATTCCATGACTCCCCACTCACTGATTATCCCACTGCTTGTGCCACCACAATTTTCCCCCTTTGGCACTGGGTGGGATTTGCTGGACCACTCGGCTGAGCAGGGGACACAACGTGCCTGGAAAAGCCCTTTCAGAGTCAATCCTAGCCTGGACCCCTGCTCTGGTGTCCCATGAGCTGGGGACAGGGGGGCTGTTCAGGGCTCAGGATCTGGGGTGCCGGCCATAGGGACATTCCATGGGCAGCAGGGACACGGGTGTCCCTGTGGGGGCTGCTGGCACTGGGCCCCCTGTCTTCCCCCCAGACCTCGTCCCCTGGCCCTGACCGAGGCCGTGACCCCCTCCCTCCCCCTGCTGTGGCCCTGAGCAGGGCAGGGGTGGCTGTTGCAACACAGAAATCACTTTGGAAAACAAGGGAAAGGGAAAAAAACGAGCTGAGAGGGCTGAGGCCCCAGTCAGGGACACCTGAGCCGTGTCCTGCAAGTCACCAAGGGACAGGAACAGGGAGTGGAAGTGCAGGCAGAGCCCTTGGGACCCCCCTGAGCTGGGGGCCAAGGGCTGGAGCAATACGCTGCAGGATCCCGGGCTCCACTCCCAGTGCTGCTTCCAGAGCCCCTTCAGCACCAGCTGGGCCACCAGCAGCCCTTCTGTCCCCACGGAGGGGACTGGGACCACCAGCAGCCCCTCTGTTCCCACGGAGGGGACTGGGACCACCAGCAGCCCCTCTGTCCCCACGGAGGGGACTGGGACCACCAGCAGCCCCTCTGTCCCCACGGAGGGGACTGGGACCACCAGCAGCCCCTCTGTCCCCACGGAGGGGACTGGGACCACCAGCAGCCCCTCTGTCCCCACCGAGGGGACTGGGACCACCAGCAGCCCCTCTGTCCCCACGGAGGGGACTGGGACCACCAGCAGCCCCTCTGTCCCCACCGAGGGGACTGGGACCACCAACAGCCCCTCTGTCCCCACGGAGGGGACTGGGACCACCAACAGCCCCTCTGTTCCCACGGAGGGGACTGGGACCACCAACAGCCCCTCTGTTCCCACGGAGGGGACTGGGACCACCAACAGCTTCTCTGTCCCCACGGAGGGGACTGGGACCACCAGCAGCCCCTCTGTCCCCACCGAGGGGACTGGGACCACCAACAGCCCCTCTGTTCCCACGGAGGGGACTGGGACCACCAGCAGCCCTTCTGTCCCCACGGAGGGGACTGGGACCACCAGCAGCCCCTCTGTCCCCACCGAGGGGACTGGGACCACCAGCAGCCCCAAGCGGTGACAAATCCACCTGTCCCTCTGCGGCTGGAATTGTCCCCGTGTGAGGAGCACCAAGGCTGGGGACAGGAGGGCTGGGGACAGGAGGGCTGGGAATCCCACGGTGCCCAGGGCAGGGCAGCTCCACCCGCGGATTCCTCGGTGCCAGACAAACCTGTTCTGTCCCTGCGATCCTGTTACACAACGAGCAGGTGAAGGGAATGCACGAGGTGGAACATATTTTGATTCCAGTGAAGCATTTGATCCTGTCTCTCACAAAACCACCACCTCAGCACTAATCCAGCTCAAATGCTGGAGCAGCTGACAGCGAGGAGGCACCAGCACCGGGCAGGATGAGCCCTGGTGCTGGCACCGGGCAGGATGAGCCCTGCACAGGGCAGGATGAGCCCTGGCACTGGCACGGGGCAGGATAAGCCCTGGCACTGGGCAGGATGAGCCCTGCACTGACACAGGGCAGGATGAGCCCTGGCGCTGGCACAGGGCAGGATGAGCCCCGGCGCTGGCACAGGGCAGGATGAGCCCTGGCGCTGGCACAGGGCAGGATGAGCCCTGCACTGGGCAGGATGAGCCCTGGCGCTGGCACAGGGCAGGATGAGCCCCGGCGCTGGCACAGGGCAGGATGAGCCCTGGCACTGACACAGGGCAGGATGAGCCCTGGTGCTGGCACCGGGCAGGATGAGCCCTGCACAGGGCAGGATGAGCCCTGGCGCTGGCACAGGGCAGGATGAGCCCTGGCGCTGGCACAGGGCAGGATGAGCCCTGGTGCTGGCACAGGGCAGGATGAGCCCTGGCACTGACACAGGGCAGGATGAGCCCTGGCGCTGGCACAGGGCAGGATGAGCCCCGGCGCTGGCACAGGGCAGGATGAACCAGGGACCAGCACCGGCTTGGGCAAGGCTGGAGGAGCCTCAAGGAAGGAGCAGAGCTGGGCCAGAGAACAGCAAGGCAAGTCAGTCAGCCAGGAAAACCAATCTGGTGCCCGGCTGAGCTCCGGGGACGAGAACAGGGAGGGAAATATTCAGGGATAACACAGAAGGATGGGCAGGGGCAGAGCTCCCCCATCCAGGGCATGAGGGGCACCCACAGCACCCAGCCCTTGTCACTGAACTCTCCCTGCCACAGAATCATCAAATCCCAGGATGGTTTGTGTGGGAAGGGACCTTACAGACCATCCAGCCCCAGCCCCTGCCATGGGCAGGGACACCTCCCACCAGCTGGCAGCCTTTGCTCCCCTCCATGCTCACGGCTGCCCTTCCCTGCTGCCCAGCAGCTGCCAGAGCAAACACTGTGATCCCTGTTCTCCTGCCACTGCTGCAGGACTGGGACAGAGGAGGATTTTTCCACTGCCCAGACAAGAGCCAGAAGAGATCCTGGACAGGGAAGTACCGGGGTTGTTATTTCCTGGGAGAAGCTCTTTCCTGCCCATGGAGTGATGTTTGCTTTGTCCCCGAGGCGGTGACACAGCCCAGGAGGTGACACAGCCTGGGGTCAGCCCCAGCCCATCCCAGAGCTTTGCTCCCTGTCCAAACTGCACCTTTGGAAATTCACTGGTCCTGTCCCCATCCCCAGGACACGAGACGGGGGCCGTGATGTCAGAGGGCTCTGTGGGACCTGGGAGGAAAGGGAAGGATCCCAGTGCCAGCATGCACTGGGCAAGCAGAGCCCGGAGGGGCTGGGATGGGAGGTGGGAGCAGGAGGTGCCCAAGGAGAGGCTGAGCATGTGGCATCCCATCCCATAGGGTTCCCATACCCCATCCCATAGGGTTCCCATAGCCCATCCCATAGGGTTCCCATACCCCATCCCATAGGGTTCCCATACCCCATCCCATAGGATTCCCATACCCCATCCCATAGGGTTCCCATACCCCATCCCATAGGATTCCCATACCCCACCCCATAGGGTTCCCATACCCCATCCCATAGGATTCCCATACCCCACCCCATGGGCATCCTGTACCCCATCTGTGGGTGTGCCATACTCCATACTGTGAGAACTTAAAGTTCATCCCATTCCACCCCCTGCCATGGGCAGGGACACCTTCCACTGTCCCAGGTGGCTCCAAGTCCCGTCCAACCTGGCCTTGGACACTGCCAGGGATGGGGTAGCCACAGGTTCCCTGGGCAACCCGTGCCAGGGCCTCCCTGTACCCCATCCCATGGGAGTGCTGTACTCCATCCTGGGGCTGTGCCATCTCCCAGGCTGCTGTTACAGGCTCCCAGTGCCCACCAGTCCAACCTGGGCATGAGGGACTGTGCTGGCTGAGCATCCAGCAACCCTCCAGGGCCAGACAGGAGCAGTGTCCAGCAGGAACCAGCCCAGCTGGGAGGAATTTGGTGGGATTTCCCTGTTTTCCCAGCTGAGCCTCAGCAGAGCATCTCCAGGAGGGCTAAGGAAACCCTCGGGGACCAGCCTGTGGTCCTGGTGGGGGATGCTCAGCCACAGGTCCACCAGCAGCTGCCCAGGAAGAACCAACCCAGGGCCCCTGAGCAGCTCTGGGGCACTGTGGGGCACCCCCGGCCCCAGCAGGGAAACACAAACCCCCCTGGGACTGAGCGGGGCCGCCGGTGCCTTCGGAGGGAGAGGATGGAGCAGACGGGGGGCACGAAGGGGGTCGAGCCTGCAGGACTTGGCTCCAATGTCCAGGCACCAGGAACAAAGCCAGCCCTATGGGAGAGCCAGGGGAAGGACAAAGAGGCCCCGATAAAAGCAGGAAAGGGAAGAAAACACGGCGAATGCCAGGAATTGAAACGCCTATGGAGGGGAGAGCAGAGGGAACAGCACGGGAGCCACGTCCCTGCAGGACATGGAGGAGAGCCAGGCACATGGGGATCACCTTGGAGCACAGCGAGGGAGACGGGCCGGGATAGAGGAGCTGGAACCAGGGATTGCCATGGGGAATGTGGATGGGGATAAAGGAGCTGCACCAGGCACTGCCGAGGGGAATGTGGATGGGATAAAGGAGCTGGAACCAGGGATTGCCATGGGGAATGTGGATGGGGATAAAGGAGCTGCAGCCAGGCAATTTTATGGGGATAAAGGAACTGTATCCAGGCATTCCTGTGCAGAATATGGATGGGGATAAAGGAGCTGCAGCCAGGCATTCCCATGGGGAATGTGGATGGGGATAAAGGAGCTGCAGCCAGGCA
>VWZG01001193.1:39066-53455 GCA_013396735.1 Grallaria varia
GGGGGTCCAGCTCTGCTCCAGGGAACAGGGACAGGGGGAGAGGGAACGGCCTCAGGCTGGGCCAGGGGAGGGGCAGGTGGGATACTGGGAATATTCCTCTTGGAAAGGGCTGTCCAGCCCTGGCATAGCAGGGGAGTCCCCATTCCTGGGGGGATTGAACATCCCTGTGGATGTGGCTCTTGGGGACGGGGGCAGGGGTGGCCTTGGCTGTGCTGGAGGGGAATGGTTGGACTTGATAGGTTAAGGGGGCTTTTGTAACCCAAACAATGCCATGATTCTCTGTATCTCTTGCCCAGGAGTTGGCTGCGTTTCCTTAACCAGTCCCTACATGGCCGTTTCCATTGGGAATCCCCTGCTGTGTGGCAGCTGCAGAGACCTTTTGTCCCACACTCTGTCCTGTCCCTCTGCTTGGTCTCACCTTCTTCCACCACCAGTCTAGAGTCAGGGAGCCTGGGAAGGTCCAGTGTCTCCCACTGCAGGTCTTCAGGAGGGAACAGTGTTGGCAGGACAGGAGAGTTCACCTGGTCTGTGCTGCCTTCAACCCCTCCTTCCCCAAACTCCACTGCCCTGAGCACGGGAACACCTTCAGTCCCTTCACTTGGGCCGGGGCTCTTGGCTGAGGGGTTTGGGGATCTCAGCAGTGAGATTACGGGTCTGAGTGTTCAGGCTTTGGTTTCCGTCCAGGATTCCGGTGTGTGGGAGGCCAGGCAGGGAGGGTTTGCTCCGTGAGGCAAGTTCTCTATCTCCACCGTCTGGAAGGGAGAAGGGCCCTTTCCTGCTCCACCATCCCTGGGCAAGGCAGGACTTGGAGTGGTGGAACTGAGGTCCTTGTCTGGTGTCATCCCATCATCAGGTGACCAGGGCACTGGACCGGGGCTTAGACTGGGACCTTTGGACCCCACTGTGGTGTTGGTCATGGTACAGCTGGGAGGGTGCAGAGGGTCTGGAAGGGGTTTGTCCTGCAGGGATGTGCCCGGGAGGGTGCAGAGGGTCTGGAAGGGGTTTGTCCCGCAGGGATGTGCCCAGGAGGGTGCAGAGGGTCTGGAAGGGGTTTGTCCCGCAGGGATGTGCCCGGGAGGGTGCAGAGGGTCTGGAAGGGGTTTGTCCGGCAGGGATGTGCCCGGGAGGGTGCAGAGGGTCTGGAAGGGGTTTGTCCCGCAGGGATGTGCCCGGGAGGGTGCAGAGGGTCTGGAAGCTGCTTCCCAGCATGGAGCTCTGGAGGGGTTTGTCCAGCAGGCATGTGCAGCCAGCCCACAGCTCCTTGCTGTGCTTTATGCGGGTGCCGGGTACTGATCTCTCTGGCTTTAAATTGCCACAGTCTGGGGGGATTTTTGAGCCCTCTCAGGGTCAGTCTGCTTTTATCCATTTCCAGAACACTCTGCAGGCCCTGGAGTTTTCAGGAATGCCCTGGCAATGCTGTGCCACAGGACCACTGCCCCCTGAGGAGCAGGACCCCCCCACCATGGCACTGAGCCCACGCTGGGAGCAGTGGCTTTGCAGGGCACTAGGACTGGAGGTGCCCAGGGCTGGGGGAAGCTCTGTCTCATTCCCTTTCTCCTTGCCAGGAGGCCCCTCTTGGCGTGTGTATATTTTTATCCGTGTTTGATGGATGGGGCTGGGACATGGTGACGTCATGTGCTGTTGCACAGCTTGCACGGTGTCGAGGTTGAAGGTTCAGGTGCCAAACCAGGTCCATGGATCAGACAAACACCTTCACACTGCTCTGTCCTTCTCAGCGTGTTTGTCCTTGGATTCTGAGGGTCAACGTGGCCGGCACATGAATCCCCAAGGATCTGTTTGTGTGACTGGAGTTCCCACCCCAGGCTGGGACCTCCCCTGTCCTGTCCTGCAGCAGCTCACCTGGAGCCTCCCCTGTGCCCGTGTGGGACCCTCCCCTGCGCCCGGGTAGGACCCTCAGGTGTCACCAGGAGGGAACTCGGGGGTGTGAATCCAGGGGGGGCAGATCAGGAGGAACCCAATGCCTTGGGATCAGAGCAATCACAGGGCAGAGCAGTTTCCTGAAGGTGCTTCCCACAGCTTGGAGCATCCCCACCATCCCCTCAAGGCACAGGGCACGATCCAGAGATGGGAGAGGGGCTGCAGACTTTGGGAATGGCTCAGCCTGCTCATTCCAGCCCTGCCTGTGCTCCTGCTGGGCAGGAAACTCGTCTCCAGCTCTTCCACAAGTGCTTCCAGAAGCGGGAAGGGAGCCAGGGCATGGCCGGCGTGGAGGAGGAGGTGAGGCTGACCACGGGAGCCGTGGGCGCCTGCGGGGACGGGGAACTGGCCACAGCTAAAAATGGGATGTCTGGATCCTCGCAGGAAGGCTCCTCTGGGAGCAGGGGGATCTGCAGGGAGGGCAGCCTGGGGCTGGGGAGAGGGGCACAGAGGGGGCAGAGCCTGCCCGGTGAGCAGGGCAGTGGCTGAGTGACTGCAGGTGTGACAGCACGGCCATGGGGTGTGGGACAGGGCACGGGGTGTGGAGCAGGGCACGGGACAGGGCACGGGGTGTGGGACAGGACACGGGACAGAGCATGGGGTGTGGGACAGGGCATGGGGTGTGGGAGAGGGCACGGGGTGTGGGACAGGGCATGGGACAGGGCACGGGGTGTGGGACAGGGCATGGGGTGTGGGACAGGGCACGGGGTGTGGGACAGGGCATGGGACAGGGCACGGGGTGTGGGACAGGGCATGGGGTGTAGGACAGGGCACGGGGTGTGGGACAGCCCACGGGACAGCCCACGGGGTGTGGGACAGGGCATGGGGTGTGGGACAGCCCGCGGGACAGCCCACGGGGTGTGGGACAGGCTCCTGGAAAGGGCTGTCCAGGGCTGCCCAGGCCAGCGGTGGAGTCCCCACCCCTGGGGGATTTAACAGCCCTGTGTTGGTGGCACTTGGGGACGTGGACTGGTGGGCGATTTGGCAATGCCAAGGAACAGTTGGATTCAGTGGGCTCAGAGGCTTTTCCAGCCTCAACAATTCCATGATTCTGTGATTCTAAGGCGGGGGTGACAAAGGGAGGAGGGGATCAGGGCCCTGGGAGCGCTGTCAGCAGCTGTCCTGCTGCGCTGAGCGTGCTCCCACCAGGGCTGGACAGCTGGATCCTGGAGACAGCTGATTGTCCTTGGGAGCAGGATGGCTGGATTTGGGAGAGAGCAGCTGGATTTTGTATCAGGCTGGCTGGATTTTGGAGGCAGCTGGTTGCATTTTGGAGCAGGATGATTGTATATTGGAGGCAGCTGGTTGGATTTTGGAGGCAGACTGTTGGATTTTGGAGCAGGATGATTGTATATTGGAGACTGCCCGTTGGATTTTGGAGGCAGACAGTTGGATTTTGGAGCAGGATGATTGTATTTTGGAGGCAGACAGTTGGATTTTGGAGCAGACAGTTGGATTTTAGAGCAGGATGATGGTATATTGGAGACAGCCGGTTGTATTTTGGAGGCAGACAGTTGGATTTTGGAGCAGGATGATTGTATTTCGGAGGCAGACAGTTGGATTTTGGAGGCAGACAGTTGGATTTTAGAGCAGGACGATTGTATATTGGAGGCAGACAGTTGGATTTTGGAGGCAGACTGTTGAATTTTGCCCATTGCCTGTGGCTGGTCACGCACAAAGCGTGCCTGGTTTCTGTCATGCCCTGACACTCCTGCAGCAGCCGGAGGGATTGGAGCTGCTCCGCAGGGCCCTGGACGGGGTTTCCCAACTCCTGGCCCCATTCACCAGGATGGAAGCCGGTGGCAGGCAGAGCCCTGGATGGGGACAGCACACTCAGTGCCACACGTGGCTGAGGTGGCCGTGACCCCAGGGGCCTCCAAGTCCTGAATCCTGCGTTTGGCTGGCAGGGTGTTCCCTATTCTCCAGGCTATGGCTTCCCTTGGAATTCTCTGCTGGTTCCTTCAGGCCCCTTCCCTCTGTGGCCCAGCTGCTCTCCAGGGCCCCCCGAAGGAGCCCCATCCCAGGGCAGAGCCAGCCAGGACCCCTGTCCTGCTCCCCACGCTGGCCTTGGGGGACACTGGGGATGGGGGGGACACTGGGGACAGGACGGGCAGTTCTTGGTGAGGTGAGAAGGGGACAGTCCATGACACACTTCAGGGTGAGTCTCTCCCACTCGGTGAGGATGAGGATGAGGAGGAAGGGCACCGGGGGCGCCCAGCTGGAGGCTTTGGGGTGAAAACTCTCCTTCGGCTGTCACGGTGTGAGGAATTCACAGCCTGGGCTGTCACATCACAGTCGGGGACCTCCCTGTCCCAACAGCCTTTAAACACTTTTATGAGCTATTAAGACCTAGAAGTGGACCCAGTTCAGTGGAAAACGGAGCAAACCTTCACCATAACAGGCTGGTTTGTTCCTTTTTGTCTTCAAAGTGACACCTTCCATGAGGAGAAACGTGACAAATGGGGCGTGAAGCTGCTGTCAGGGTCACCTCTGGGATTGGGGACACGCCAGGGTTCCATTGCTGAACCCCCTCTTTGTGCTGTTTGGGCAAACCAGGACAATTTGCACACACCAGCAGATCACACTGAAGCCAAATGGAAACTTCTGTGCCCTATGGCAGCCTTGGTGCTGCACATGTGGGATGGAGACACTACCGTGTCCTGCCTGCCCCTCGGAGACTGGAATGTGCTGGAAGGGGAGTTTAAGTGGGAATATGGGCTCTCAGAGCCAAATTCAATATTTTTCATTGAAGGCTCTGTCAATAAATACCAGGTGAGGCCAGTGAGCTGAACTGGGGTAGAGCAGAGGGCTGGAAGAGGTGACATTGAAGCTGAATGAACAGTCATGGGACCATCAGGAATGGGCCTGAATGCACAGTCATGCCCCAGAGTCACTGAACAAACAGTTTTGGCCCCAGTTTGGAAGTCATTAAAGAGGAGAAGGCCTGTGTGAGTTCAGCAGCCTCAGGAGAGCCGTGGGCTCCCAGGTAACGTGCCCACGAGGCCGTGGTGTGTTCCCAGCTCACCCAGGATGTGTTTCCAGAGGAGCAGACGGTGCCAGGGGTTGGGCTGTGTGCAGCCTGAGCACCAGCCATGCCAAACCCCACAGATTCATTGTGGAAAAGGGGCAGAGACACGACCGAGGGAACGCAGAGCCGGAGCAGCTCCAGCAGGACAGACGTGCCAGGAGATAAGATTGCCCAGGGCAGCCTTATCAGGGACAAGCATGGAACAGGAGTGGGTCTGCTCCGGCTGATGGGGCTTTCACATGAGGAAATGGGGCTGAACACTCGGAGGATGTTTGTAGCTGCTGGAGAAGGCAGAGCAGAACCTGCCCGTTCCACAGAAAGATTCCTGGAAAAGTGCACTGCAGGGATCTAACACACTGGCCCAGGAGTGCCCTGCCAGCCACCATGGCTGTGCCCGGTGGGGTGATGGGCACGGTTGGCATCATGTCCCATGCTCGAGGGCACCATTGCGGGGGTCAGTGGCCCCCATGGGTCCCTGCAGAGGGACTCTTTGCATGTGCAAACAGTGACAGGACGAGGGGGAATGGGTTTAAAGGGGAAAAGGAGAGATTTAGATGGGATACTGAGAAGAAATTCTTCCCTGTGAGGGTGGTGAGGCCCTGGCACAGGTTGTCCAGAGCATCCCTGCAAGTGTTCAAGGCCAGGTTGGACAGGGCTTGGAGCAACCTCATCTAGTGGAAGGTGTCCCTGCCCGTGGCAGGGGTTGGAATTGGATGGTCTGGTCCCTTCCCACCCAAACTCTTCCATGATTCCGTGATTCTGTGATCACTCAGCAGGAAAAGCTGCTGTGGGCTCTGCACCTGCTGCTGCACTCACAGCCCGTGGGCACAGCGAGGGATTTGCTGCTTTCCTGCTCCTTTTCCAGCGGGACAGGTCCCGTCCCGGGGCTCTCCTTGCCCTCTCCTCCCACGGAGCTGAGTTACCCGGCGCATCCTCTGCGGAGCGACATTGCCGCAGGGCTGGAGCCGCGGGCTGACCCTCCTTCGCCCGCTGTCCCCGGGGAGCGTTCGGAGCCTGTTCAGGCTCTGCTGTTATGCAACCAGCTTTTCACTATGCAAATACATGCGGCTCTCGCCCCGCGCGACGTCCTGTTTGCGTTCAGCTGCTTTTTTGGAAACCCGGCGCTTCCTGTGGGATTGCAACCCGAGTCCTCCGGAGCCATCTGGAGCCTTTCCAGCTCCTCGGGCAGGCTGGAGCTGGCAGCGAGTCCCCGCAGAGCCCTCCCCAGCCCGGCTGCGGGTCCTCCCTCCCA
The DNA here is from genome assembly GCA_013396735.1 of Grallaria varia. Classification (NCBI taxonomy): domain Eukaryota; kingdom Metazoa; phylum Chordata; class Aves; order Passeriformes; family Formicariidae; genus Grallaria; species Grallaria varia. The sequence goes on from VWZG01001193.1 coordinate 45,285, forward strand.
CCGTTCGCAGCCGCGCAGCCCCTCGCAGTGCCCCGGTGCCAGCGGCACACGCTGGTGCCCAGTCCCTGCCAGGAGCAGGGACACGGCGGGGATGCCACGCCACGGTCTGTCCCACCCGTGGCGCCGGGTAAGGACAAGGGCCATATTTAGTGATGGGTTTTCCTCCATGATTTACCCCAAACGCTTTGTGAGACCGCAGGAACCTTTGGCTGCCGGGCCATCCTGCAGCAGGCTCAGCCACCCGGAGTGTGCAGAATTCCCTCCTCCCGTCTCAGCTGCCCTCATGCTGGATGGACAATAACCCATGATCCTGGGGCTGGAATAACCCATGATCCTGGGGCTGGGTGTGCACGGAGCACACCCCCACGCTGCTGGATGCTGTGCCATCCACCCTGGGCATCTCTCCATCCAGGAAGTCCACTCATCCTCCCTGTCCTCTCCTGTGTCTCATCCTTCTTGTGCTTCCCTGAGTCCTCACGAGACAGGACAGTGAGATGGGACAACGGGATAGGATGGGATGAGGTAATGAGATGGGACAATGGGATGGGGCAATAGGATAGGATGAGAAGGGAAAATGGGATGGGATGGGGTGAAATGGGACAATGAGATGAGATGATGGGATGGGACAGTGAGCACTTCAGGACATGGCTTTCTGCTCTCTGTGGTCCCTTCCTGGGAATTTCCAGCATCCTCATTCCCTCTGTGAAGTGGAAAGGACAGGTCTTGGAAGTCCCTGTTCAGCTGAAGACCCAAATTACCACTGAGTTGGTAGTTTTGTGAGCTCCTGCTGTTGCAGCAACTCCTCGGTCCTGGGACTGGGGGTCAGGTCTGGTGGGAGCTGGTGCCAGCCCCTCCCTGTGCCCCCCATGCAGGGCTCGGTGCTCCTGCTGCAGCTGCTTCTCCCCAGGGCCGTGGGCTCCACGTGGCACCAGGACTCTGATGCTGCCCGTGTGTACCCTGAGGGTGGAATGGATGAGGCTGTTCATTCAGCCCCAGTGTCCAGCTCTCCTGGTGCTCTCATAGAATTATAGAATTGATTGGGTTGCAAAAGACCTCAGAGATCATCAAGTCCAACCCTTGGTCCAACTCCAGTCCCTGTACGAGATCATGGCACTCAGTGCCACGTCCAATCTCAGTTTAAAAACCTCCAGGGACGGTGAATCCCCCTCCTCTCTGGGCAGGCCATTCCAGTGCCTGATCTCTGTAAAGAATTTTTTTCTAATATCCAACTTAAATTTCCCCTGGCAGAGCTGAAGCCCCCTTGTCCTATTGCTGAGTGCCTGGGAGAAGAGACCAACCCCCACCCGGCTATAACCTCCCTCCAGGTAGTTCTAGAGAGTGATGAGGTCACCTCTAAGCCTCCTCTTCTCCAGACTAAACATCCCCAGCTCCCTCAGCCTCTCCCCATAGCACTTGTGTTCCAGTCCCTTCCCCAGCCTCGTTGCTCTTCTCTGGCCCCGCTCCAGCGCCTCAATGTCCATCCTGACCTGAGGGGCCCAGAACTGACCACAACACTCCAGGTGTGGCCTCACCAACGCAGAGTCCAGGGGAAGGATCACTGCCCTGCTCCTGCTGGCCACGTTGTTTTTGATACAGGACAGAATGCCATTGGCCTTCTTGGGCACCTGGGCACACTGTTGGCTCATGTTGAGCTTCCTGTCAATTAGTACCCCCAGGTCCCCTTCTGCCTGGTGTGGCTCCAGAGCTCTGTGCCCGTGGGACCCTCTCCAGAGGCACCCACAGCTGTGGTGGGCACAGCCAGGGCCCCGCCGGGCTCTCCTTGTGAGGGACACTCACTGTGGCTCTGCCACGGTGCCAGCGGGATGGGTGAAGCTCCCCCAGCTCCAGGGGATGTGGCACTGTGGGCAGCTGGGGGACGGATGGGCCCTGCTATGGTGGGACTGACGTGGGCAAACCAGGCAGGGTGGGCACAGGGGGGAGGCAGCTTGGCCTTGGAGAGTGGCACAGGACAGCCATGGGTTGGGCTGGAGGTCCTGGCAGAGGCACAGCCGAGGCGCAGGTGGAGGAACTGGATGAGCTTAGGGACAGGCTGAGGGATGGACTGAGGGCTTGGAGCCAGCTGAGGGCTTGGCCAGTTTGAGGGCCACCTTTCTGACAAGTGTCACCAGCTGTGACACACACAGTGTCACAGCCAGAGCAAACCTTGTGTGACACACGCAGTCACACACAGACACACACACACAGAAACCCACAGACACACACAGAAACACACACAGAAACGACACGGTGCACACCAAGATACACACAGACACACACACANCACACACACACAAACACAGACAAACACACACAGAAACACAGACACACACACAGACACACCCAGATACACACACGCACATGCAGACACACACACAGACACACAGACACACAGAGAAACAGACACCCACACAGACACACCCAGATACACACGCACACACAGACACACAAACACAGACACACCCAGATACACACACACACACGCAGACACACACGCAGACACAGACACACACAGACACACACATAGACACATACACAGACACACATGCACACAGACACACACACACACACACACACACACACACACACATAGACACACACACAGACACACAGACACACAGACCTTCATAGGCACAGGGATTTGGGGTTCCCTGCTGCACATGGGAGCTGCCCCTTGTGCAGTGTCCTCATGCCCCGTGGAGGCATCACCACTCCTGTGAGTGCCCCTGGCAGCCTCTCAGTGTCACAGTCACAGAGCCCCTGTCCCCCAGTGTTCATGTGCTATGAGATCCAGAAGCCTGGAGACCCCCGTGACCCCAGTGTGGAGCAGAGCCAAGGGACAGGTCAGGGCTCAAAGTCCCACTGGCCACCACAGCCACGTGTGCTGTCCCCACGGTGCAGCAGGGCCAGGGTCCCACCTGTCCCAAGCAGAGGGTGTCTGTCCCTCTGTAGCACTGCTGGGGCCGGGGTTGTGCTGCACAGAGCCCCTCGCTGGGCTCTCTGCCCCACTCAGGACACTCTCCAGCCCTCTTGCCTTGAGTGCTGGCCCCACATCTCCCTGTCCTTGGTCAGTGCCTGTGTGTGCATGGCGCAGTCACGAGGCTGTTGGACACCCCAGAGCCCCTCCAGGATAGCCCTGCTGGGCAAAAGAAATCTCAGCACAGGGGTGGTTGAGACAGCAGGAGTTTAACCAGGTGCCCATCCCGCTCCACACAGGGGTTTGTCACCACAGTGACACATGAAGGGACATGGAGAGCAAAGTCCCACAGGAGCCCAGGGGGGCTGAGCCCCCTCCTCTGCCAGGGGTGGGTGTTAGTGGTGCCGCTGGGGGCTCTTCTGGCGCTGGGGGCCTGTGATGACGGTGGTGGTGATGGTGATCTTGTTCACCGTCAGACCCCTGGTGCCGTATGTGTCCAGGTGGGCCTCGCGCTTGTACTCGGAGACTTGCTTGGAGGAGAGGAGCTCCCACACCGACACCCTCTGCTCCTGGCACGGCCCAAATGTGATGTAGGAGCCCTCAGACCGCAGGAGATCCACGGTCTGGGGGGGAAGGGCCGCAAGGTGCCTCTCCAGGCTGTCACTCATGAGGCTGCTGGTGGTGCCGAGCAGCTCCTCGGTGGTGACTGTCCCCTCACGGTACAGCTCCAGGAGCTCCTGCCTCTTCTCCTCAGGGATGTAGTCAGAGGACAGCAGGTCCCACAGGGACACCTGCCTCCCCTGAAACTCACCCACGGACCCCTCCACTGTGGTGGCCTTCAGGGTCTCCTCCCAGGCCCTGTCCCCTTGCAGGGGGGTGGGCTCAGCCTCTGTGTCTGTTGGCTCTGCCCCTGGACCACCCACAGGTGACATTTGCTCTGCCCTCACTGCTGCTGCTGCCTTGGTCACGATGGTGCTGACGACGGTCTTCACCTGCTCCAGGGTCAGCTCCCCTGCCTCGTACAGCTCCAGGAGCTCCTTTCTGTTCTCCTCAGGGATGTACTGGGAGTGGAGCAGGTCCCACACGGAGACCTTGTGGCCCTGAAACTCCCCAACCTCCATGTCAACCACCGTGGTTTTCAAAGCTGTTTCCCACGGTTCCTCTTTGGGGGGGTTTTCATCCTCCTCTCCAGCCACTGTCACAGCGTCCTTTTCAGAACCCTTGACTTTAATTTGGAATTTCCTGCCTGTAGATTCTTTTTTCTTAATGAGAGTGGTGACAATGGTTGTCATCTGCTCCAGAGTTAATAGCCTTTCATGATACAGCTCCAGGAGCTCCTGCCTCTTCTCGTCGGGGATGTAGTTGGAGGACAGCAGGTCCCACAGGGACACCTGCCTCCCCTGTAGCTCCCCAGCTGGCACGTTGATGGTGGTGGCCTTCAGCATGCCGTCCAGGTGTGCATATTGTGTTGAGCAGTCATCCCCATTGTCCCCTGCCCCCACCGCTGCCCTGTGTGGATTTCTGGCATTTGCAGCTTCTGTTCTGTTCACCATGGTGGTGACCACGGTGGCCACCTGCCCCGTGCTCAGTATGCCTGCCCTGTACAGCTCCAGCAGCTCCTGCCGCTTCCCCTGAGGGACGTATTTGGAAAAGAGCAGGTCCAGCAGAGAAATGTTTTGCCCCCGGAACTCCCCAGCAGTGACGTGGACAGTCGCAGACTTTAAGGACTTCCTCAGCCGTTGCTCCTGGGACTGTGTGTCCTGGGCTGGGGGTGCTGCCCTCACCTCGTCGTTGGGTTTGGCTGTGGATGAGCTCAGGCCCCCATTTCCCATTTCTGCCCCGGTGATGGTGGCGGTGAGGATGGTCATCATCTGCGGGATGGTCACTGTGCCCACCTTGTATTTCCTCAGCAGCTCCTCTCTCTGGAGCTCGGGGACGTAGCGGGAGAAGAGCAGCTCCCAGACGGTGACGCTCTGGCCCTGGAAGAGCCCCACGCTGAGGCTGGTGCGGGCGGCCTGCAGGGCTCTGCGGGCGTCCTCGCTCAGCTGGTGGAGCACCGAGCCCTTGTCCATCAGCTGCAGCATCAGCAGCCCCGTGTCCGGGTCGGGGACGCAGCGGCGCAGCAGCTGCACGTAGGTCAGGTTCTCGTGGGTGTTGGGGTCAAAGCAACTCCTCGTTTGATTCTCAGGGTTGCAGAGAAAATCTCTCATCTCCTGGTCGAAGTAGCCGCGCTGGTAGGCCACCTCCACGGGGACACGGTGGCCGTGCACGGGGTCGATGATGCCACCAGTGGCGATCTGAGCCTCCAGCAGGCGGATGGCGTGTTCCCGGACGATGAACTCCTTCTTCATGGCCTGGAAGAGGGAGATCCTGTGTCCCGTGTAGGGCTCCGTGTAGCCCGTCACGGCTCCCTCTGCCGACAGCAGCTTCTCGTAGAAGTCCCGGCCGATGAGTCCCGATGCCAGCGCCGCCTTCACCGAGACCTTCTCGTTGCTCGTGGGGTCTGTGAGGAGCCCCGAGGCAGCCTGTGCCTCCAGCAGCACCAGCGCCGTGCCCGGCGTCAGGAGCCCCCTCATCATGGCTTCGTAGATGCTCAGCTTCTTGTTCTTGGCCTGGATGAAGACTCCGGCGATGAAGCTGCTCCCACCCCCACCCATCTCGTTGTGTTCACCTGCAATCAGGTCACTCCCCGTGTTGCTCGACTTGTTGTTCCCAGGGCGTCCACTCATCATGTGCATCGTCTCTGGGGAACAGTCCTGCTCCCGCGGGGCACCGTGTGTGGCTGAGGAGAGACAAACAGACAGAACCTCTGGTGAGACCCAGGTGGGTGTGGAGGGAGCCTCTCCCTGGAGGTGGTCACAGGGAGTAGGATCTGAGGCTTTCCAGCCGTGCTGCTCCCTCAGGCCAATGCCAGGGTGCAGGCCAAGCACTCCAAGGGCACATCACAGGTCAGGGACAGAGGTGCATCACACAGACAAGCATCTTCTCAGCAGCATGGACACCTTGGGCCCACTCCAGCCCCTCAGGACCCACCTGCTCTCTCAGAGCCCAACACTGTCCCAAACCTGTGGCCTCAACCACCTTCCTCTTCTTTTCCTGGGTGACACAATCCCCACTCACTTTTGGGCTGATGTCCCTGGCTGGCAGCACGAGGCAGAACTACTGCTTACTCCCTGCTCCCTCCCTCCTTCCTCTCCTCCTTGCTCCCTCCCTGGCAGATTTTCCTGGTGTTCACTTCACAAACTCAGGTCATGCCAAGAGACAGCCATGTCTTCCTGACATGAGGGCCACCAGCCTCAGTGAAGTGCTGGCCAGTGCTGCCAGTCATTTTGCACCCACGCTGGTGCCTTACTGGTCCCAGGCTGGCTGTGGAAATGGCAGGACACAGCCAGCACCAGGCAGGGTGACAGGCACAGCCCAGCACATGGGTGTCTGTGGAGATCTTCCTGGTTGTGTGATCCCACACCACCTTGGCACAACACAGGACATGGGAACAGTCTGAGGGACAGACGTGTGGCTGCTCAGGCCCACATGCAGCAGCTCTGAGCTAGCAGAGACCATCCTTGCAACTGTGTCTCTGCTGCACTTGGGGTGATTCTCAGGGTTTCTTCTTATTCTAAGGCCACCAGGTCAGCAGAGCCCTCAGACCCCATCCTGCCACCTTCCTGTCCTGCAAAACTGGCCTCTGCTGCCACAGGGCTGCTGGCCCTGTCTATGGCTCCATGAGCTGGGCACGGTTTGGGTCTGTGTAGCAAACACAGAATCATCACGGAATCCCAGGATGGTTTGAGTGGCAAGAGACCTTAAAGCTCATCTCGTTAGGGAGATGCCACCCACTCATGGGCTGTCTCACGTGTTCTCCCCTGGTCCCCTTGGGAAGTCCTGTAAACAAACTTTCAGCCTCTTCAGCATTGTGTAGTGATGAGGCCACAGTCTTGTAAAAACAGCAGAATCGAAACCCAAATAATTTCTTTGGGAACACCCATCTCCCATAAACCAAAGTGACTGACAGTAATGACACGTTTAACTCATTATCAGGGTCAGAGCTTAAGTCTCTGACTGTTTTCCCAACTGGTCGGAAAGTCTCTGAGTCATTGCTTTTGATCCATTTAAATATCGGATTGATGCCGGAGCAGATGTATCACAACGGGGGAGAGGTTTATCCCAGCAGTCCCAGCCCAGCCCCTGCTCTTTGGGGACCCTGCCCATGGCTTCAGGCTCTTCTTCCACCCACAGCTCTGGCCCACCTTGTGCCTCCAGCTCCTGGCAGCAGCTTCTCTCCCTCCCTGCCCAACATGGAGGATGCAGCCGGGAGGTGATGAGCTGGTTGTGCCACCTGCTGGGGTGGCACTGGGTGCTGGACAACGCTGTGTCACACCCTGGAGCTGGCGACACCTTTGTAGGACAGGGATGTCATGTGAACACCCTGCACTGCAAAGTCATTTCCCAACTGCAGCCTGTCATTAGCTGGTCTCTAATCAGCCTCCTGATGCCAGGGCTGGGCTGCACACGCAGCTCCCGGGGCAGGGGCTGGCTGGTCCTTCAAGCTGTTGCAGCAGCCCAGCCCAAGACGCCCCAGTGGAAGTGGTTTTCCAGCCGGAGCGAGCAGGGGTGGCCTGACAGCACAGGGGTCTCCAGCCCTGCCTGTGCCCTGGCGAGGGAAATCACACCAGTCCCCCCAGTCCAGTGCTCACTCACAGCCTCCTCACCAGGCTCCCAGCCAAGCCACATCACCCCATCCACAGACTCCAGATCTGGGATCACCAGGTCCCACTGCGCCAGCCACAGCCTCCTGTGCCACCTTCCAGCTCAGCCCCACCATGCCAGGCACAGCGTCCAACCCCAGGATCCTAGTGAGCCCCACTGTGCCAGGCACAGCCTCCTGTGCCACCTTCCAGCTCAGCCCCACCATGCCAGGCACAGCCTCCAACCCCAGGATCCTAGTGAGCCCCACTGTGCCAGGCACAGCCTCTGGCTCCAGGATCCCAGTGAGCCCCACCATGCTAGGCACAGCATCCTGTGCCACCTTCCAGCTCAGCCCCACCGTGCCAGGCACAGCCTCCAGCCCCGGGATCCCAGTGAGCCCCACCATGCCAGGCACAGCCTCCTGTGCCAGCTCCCAGCTAAGCCCCACCAGTCCAGCCACAGCCTCAGGCCCAGGTGCCTGCAGGCTCAGGTGGGTCCCACAGCTCTGGCTGTTCTCCTCCCCCTCCCAGTTCAGCTGAAGTGTAGGGGTCACAAAGCTCATCGCATGGAG
>VWZG01001195.1:21858-36915 GCA_013396735.1 Grallaria varia
CCAAAACCCCAAGCTTATATATGCTTCAGTTCAGATAGGAACACCCAGTACCTCTCCCAGGGTGAGGGTTTTCACAATGGGCAATTTACTCAGTGAGTCACAGGATATTTTTGGTCTACTTGATGGCCCATTAGCAGACATGACCCCTCAGGTTGGATGTGAAGGTGTTAATGACTCCTGGAGGGGAGTTATCACACCTGAATCATTGGTGTGAAGACAGTGAACCCTCTTATCTCTGTTTTCTTATGCACCTAGTTCATAGCCTGAGGTGTCAAGTGTGTCCTGGGCAGCTGCTGCAAACAATGCATCGTTAACAGTTCATGATAAATGGCAGAGAGGGTATGGAATACACAGTTCCAGTTACATTCCCACAGTGATAAACTGGTCCCAGCCACTTTAACTAGGACAAATCACCTCACTATCTTCCATATGTTTTGACATGTCTTCCAAGAGAATTTACTCGATCATCTTAACCAGGACTGGTGGTACTTCTGCCTGGTCAGTACTTCTCAGGGTTCTTCTCTTTACGCTTCTTAAAAATAGATGTGATGTTTCCCTTTTTCCAGTCCCTTGGGGATTTCATCTGAATGCCACTACTTTTGAAGTATGATAGAGAGTAGCTTAGCAACTTTATGTGCCAGTTCCCTCATGACTCTGCAATACATCTCATACTTGGGTACATTCCCTGCCTACTTCCCCAGCAACTACATTCACAGAATTAAGGGCATTACAGTGCATATCCCTGCCTACCATCTTCAGTATCCATTTGCTGTTTTGCCTTCAACTTGTCACATCATTTTGTGAATCTGCTGGTATTATTTAACTCAGTAACTTTCTGTGGCAACAAATTCCTGATGTTCATTACTGTTTTTATAATAATCTGGTATAAATTGTTCTCTTCCCCTTTCAAACTAGTATCCCTTTCCTCTTGTCCTCTTCTCAGTGAATAACAGTACTCTCTTTACCTTATGCTTCACTTGGCTCAGCCCATATTTCGTCTCTGTCTTCACATCTTCAGTGTCAGAGCTGCAAGCCTTTTAGTCTCACTTCTTTAAGCTCTATTCTCTCTTTCATTTTAATGCTCTGTACCTTTTCTAATTCCACTTCACCTTCATGGAAATGCAGAGAAGACATCTCCATAAAATATTCACAATAAGAACATGCAAAGATTTTATATAACATCAAAATTACAGCATCTATCCTGTTCACTACACCTTCTGATTGTGATAAGCATTTTCTTAGCTTTTGTGAATGTTGCTATGCAGAAAATATAGATTTCAGAGAGCTGTCAATGATAATTCCAATATATCCATACTGAGTTAAAACTGTCATTCCAAAATCAGCATCTTGTAAAAACGGGTTTTTTTCTCTAGAGACTTTACATGTATCTACACTGAAATCTGTCAGCCTTTTGCCTTTCTTACGCAATGTTGTGAGGTCCTTGAGAACTTTTCACCAGCAACAAGGTATTCAGCAGCAATCAGGCATTTGGCTACACAAAACAGCTCAGCTCTAATGACCTCCAAAACCTTATAGGTCACTGAAAGACATTGAGCAAAAACTATTCCCTCTGCAAAATCACTGGCATTCTCCAAAATATCACATGGCACTGTTCTCCATTCTGTGCAGTGACCACTCTATCTTTCAGTCTGGTTTTTTTCCCTTAACACATTTCAGTCTACAAAAGGGAGATAAAAAAATTCAGTTTCTTTAAAAATATTCTCCTGGCACCAAAAATGAAGAGATTTTAAAAATCCAAGTGTGTTGTGATCACTAGAGTTTCTTTATCAACATGTCCATTGACAACTTTTCAATACTCTATCAAGCCATTGTGGCAGCCAATCCCTTTATAGTAGCTATGCTGACTACTTTCACCCATTAAATCAGTGACCTTTTTCTTTACTGAAGACCTTTTCATGAGCTGAAGTTAAAGTTGTCTCTCATTCTGAGGTGCACTTTGGAGCCCTTCTGGTAGATGCAAGTGATTTCAACTTGTATCTGGCATCCTCTGACAATGTGGCTTTTGCCGCAAGTGGAATACACACCTTAGGGAGTAACTTGACAATTTCATGTTTGAGTTCCTTCTAGTTTCTGAAGTGAATGCCATCCTATCCCATCATACAATTCCACTGTTTGGTCTATTCCATCTATAAATTTCCTCACAAAGAGTGGGGCAAATAGAGAAATCTTTCCAATGTTCTGACAAGTAAAGTTGGAAAAAGAATGTTTCTTTCCTATTATATTATCTATCTCCAATACTCCTTTCACATGGTCTTCAACAAGTAGTTCTACTGATTTTCTAGATGGCCAGTTTCTGTTTTGTATTTTTCAATACTTTGCTATAATCTTATACATCAGCCTACACCACCCCTTCCTTCTTCCCATGTTTAACTTGACTCCCGAGTTCTCTGTCTTCTCTCCCTGAACGGAACACAGGGATTGGGAATGGGTGCAGGGAGTTCACCACACATTGTCACTGCTGCTCCTTCTTTCTCACACTTCCCCTGCTTCTGTGGGGGGTCTCTCCCACAAGAGACAGTTCTTCATTAATTTCTCCACTGCTGTTCCTTCCCCAGGCTGCAGTTCTCCAAAAACTGCTCCTGTGTGGTTCCCTTAGGCTGGGTGCAGTCATTCAGGGACAGACTACTCCAACATGGATTTGCCAAGGGGCCACAGATCCTGCCAGAAAACCTGTTTCAGTACAGACTCCCCACAGGATCACAGACTTCTTATAAGAGACCATTTGACCAGTTAATTTTGTTGTATTTCTGACGTGTTTGCATCTGAATTATCAACAATCTTTTAGTGTAGCTGTTCTCCTGAAAATAAGAGTTCCTGTTTTGAGAAGAATGGGGTGGTTTCTGTCAACAATATACATAAGTATATTCTCATACTGTTCTAATTTCCATTTCTCTTCTGTCTGTATTTTCTCTTGCAGTAGCAATTTGGGTCAACAATCATTATTGGTGTTAGTAATACTAATATACAGATACACATGCTCTTTAAATCTATTATTTAAATTAAGAGTCTGGACATCCTTGACTGTCCTGAGGCCTTTGCAAAACATAGAACAAATATCATTCAAAATTTTGTACTAAAAAAGAAGCGGGGTGGGGGGGCAGGGGGGTGGTGTGCTCAGAATGACGAAAGGAAAAGCATAGCTGCATTTTTAAAATAATTCTATGTTCCTTCCATCCCATTAATTCCTTAAATTATTTTTCCATTCATTTTTTCCCATGACACATTCATCACTTTCAAAAAGCCAGAGTCCAAATGAACCAGATGTGCTGAACGTGCAAATAACTGAAAAATAGGTTTCCCTGGAAACCAGATTAAAGCCTTCAAAACAGCTCCACCTCCTGCTCAGCTTGCCTTTCCATTTTAGCAGTTCAGTAATAGCAAATCAAGACACTCATACCCAGATTGTGCCTTCCACTTACATGAGCAGGGGGTAACCAATTCAGGCAGGATTCAGAAAGGAGAGACTTCTACGTCAGTATTTTTCACAGTTTTATTCTCTGTAAATCTGTAATTCTTCTGTAATAGCAGCACGGGGTACCAGACAACAGCTGCCTTTCATATTGTCCCTCAGCAATCCCATAGTTAACTGTGTAGAATATCTACTAGAAGACCACTCCAATTAGCACTCATTTATATGGAATCCCTTCCCCGGAACTTTGTATTGCTTTTGCAAGGCATTTTGAAATTCAGATGGGAACTAAATGACTAAACAGAAAATTCACCTACCATCATCTGCTAGCTCTTCTCCCACATATTCTGTGCTGTTCTGCGGATGCCAGAGGTGCAGCAATGTAGGCAAGCCTCTTCCCTTGGCTGCATCCTACTTTCTTCCCATGGTTCTCGGTAGTTCATATGATTGAGTTGCCTTGTCCTTGCCAAATAAATCTTCTAGTTCAGTACCTCTGGTACAATTATATTGCTGGAACACCTTAGCATAGCTTTGACAGTTTGTGTTTCTTCATGTGGTACCAGTGTGAAAGGAATAATACAGACCCAGCAGATTCTCAACATTAAGCAGCTCTGTAATCAAGAACCTTTTCCCTTAACATAATGATCTTTTCTGACCTTGCAAATCTTTCATTTTACAAACCAAGAGCACTGCAGTGTAACTAGAGAAATGTTGTGGTGACAATAGAGTGCAGAGGAAAATTTCATCCCTTTGTGAAACAATCATGATTTACCCTGAGAATGAGGAGAGAAGACCCTTTGATGCATTGCTCCTGTTTTCATTCCTCATCTGATCAGGGAGAGGTGGAATAAATCACAGTGCCACCACTGAGACTAGAATAAATTTCTGAGGGGAGAGCTGAGTGAAGAACACTTATTAAAAATTGTTAACTGAAATGAACGCAAGACAACAAACAACAGAAGTATCTTGCCCTGTTAATGAGATGCTGCTATCTGGATTAGTCTGTATTTGCTGTATTTCTAATTAGTTTTCATTTTATTAACATGCTAATGTTAATATGATACATTAGTTTCAGCTGTGCAGGCATAAAGCCAATTTTTAGGAAACTGGACTTCTACAGAACAAAAGTAGGGAATCAATGAATAAGTAATTTACAAAACCACTCAGCCCATGCCAGGGAGACAGAGTTTATAATCCCCTTTTTTTTTTTTTCAGTATGCCACTATAATTAACAATGTGTGTGTGACTGGCATTAGCAGTGATCTCCTCAGGAAACTGGCACCTAGGTTTTTATTCCAGTCTTCTTTCTGATAGAAGCAAATATTCTACTTGACTTTTTTTCAGTAGAGGTGCACATTTTAAAAAATAACACAACACAGAGTATCTAATTTAGCATGGGATGAATGAAACACAGACACTCCATTCCTCCTGTCCCTTAAAAAACAAAAACAAAACCAAAAAACCACAAATAAACCAAACAAACATGTAAACCCATGTAAATTCTGTGGAGTAAGTTCTGGTTCATCAGAATGTAGAGCACCTGTAGTCACAGTAGTAATACTGCATGGACTTAGGGAACATTGTTATTGATTCATGAATATTCCAAGGGGACAGATTAATCTTTTGTGAACCATACAGCTCTGATGAAATTGCTGTTTAACATGCTAAAGTGCCAAATTCATCTTCTCCTTGTACAAAAGAATTTCCTATAATAAAGATTCTGCAATAGCAATAAGGCATCTCTGTGGAAAATGTTTATAATGAAGTGTTTGCATTTTGAAATAGACATTTTGTCATGTATTACACAGCTTCCTAAGGATATGAGTTGTATGGCAATATCCAATATCATACTTTAAACTATATAGCTTAATTATTACTTGGGACATTCTGTCTACATTTGTCTAAGGATAGATAATAAATGCATTTATTAAACTTCATAATCTTCATGACCTTTATTGTGGTTCACATCTTCTGTCAGTATTACATAAAAATAAGGCAAATGGTCCACCACACATACTAAGGCAGATAGGCAGGTAGATCACTAGATGGGTAGACAGTATTCAGTACAGGTAGAGTAAGTGAGTTGTGGGTATCAGAACTTTTGCAGAGAAATCTGTGCCTCATATGAGAGAATAAACCCAGAACTTGTCCTGATAACCCAGAGCTCTGAGGACTAGACAACCTCAATGAGTTGGTCATGGTGCTCTGCCAATCCAGTGCCCCAGCATAGAGCAGATCTGAGCCTTCATGTCCCAAATGATCCAGCAGGTTCAAGTGACTCATTCCTTATCCGAATGTTACTGGTATGAAATGGTACCTTTATCCTGGTCCTGTGACCTGACTGCACCTACACTGTAATATCAGCTGTACTTTTACAGTTCTATGGGTTAGCAATCTGTGAGATTCCAGGCTGACAAGCTGCAGAGCTCTTGCATATAGCTTTCTAAAAGTGGTATGAGAGTGAGCAGCCTGTTCATGTCATGACCTCTACTACCTGACACCACTTTCTGTACTCTGATGATAGCCATACTTGGTCAAAATGCTATTTGTCCACAAAGTTTTACTAGTAAATAAGTTATTGATGAAGGATGCAGACATAAATTTGAATATTATTCTGTGAAAGATATTGTGCATGCAGGCTTAAAATAAAAGCCTCCAAATGTATTTAGTTTTGTGAGTGTTTGAGAACATGGTGTTTTATTTTCTTTCTTTCCTTCCTTCTTCTTTCCTTCCTTCTAACTTTAGCAATTCATCATGGTTTCTGTTAGAAATTAAGCGTTTTGGTCTCTTATCTACTTGCCTTTGGCAGCACAGCCTCAAATTGTGTATTCCATGAATATTTAATGTGATGTTTACATGGAATACTAAGGAAATAGACAGCAGATGTATATAAATGTCACCAGCAAAAAAGACTGATTACAGTGAAAACCTAAAAAGTGCTGAGTATTAGCAGAAGGTCCATGTGAAATATGTGTACTATGGAAAAGTTAGCTTGTTTTCTATTTAACAGTACTGGTAGCACTGTGTATGTACTCAAGTTTCCAGTACAAGAGTTGAAATAACTGTTTAAAAGCAGGCCAAATCTTTGCATGCTCTTCAGGTGTTGACACAGTTTTTCTGGGGAAAAGGGGAGCGAATATTTTGATGCTGTGTCTCACATATCCATCTGGGCAAAAGTCCAGCACACAGCTGGATAAACATATCATGCAGTGAATGAGCAATTGGCTCATGAGTCAAGCACAGAGGGTAACAGTGAATGGGGTGACATCAGACTGGTGACCTGTCACTAGTGGAGCTCCACAGGGCTCCATCTGGGGCCCTGTACTCTTCAACATCATCTCATAAATTACTTGGACACAGGACTGGAAGGGATACTGAGCAAGTCTGCAGATGACACAGAACTGGGAGGAGCTGTTGAGTCCCTCACAGGCAGGGAGGCCCGGCAGGGAGACCTCGACAGATCAGCGGGCTGGCCAATCACCAACTATATGAAGTTCAACCAGGGGAAGTGCTGGATTCTTCACCTGGGACAGGGCAACCCTGGTTGTTCATAGAGACTGGGGAATGAGATGCTGGAAAGCAGTGACTTAGAAAGGGACCTGGGGGTCCTGGTTGGTGGCCAGTTGAATGTGAGTCAACAGTGCCCTGGCAGCCAGGAGGGCCAACCGTGTCCTGGGGGGCATCAGGCAAAGCATCACCAGCTGGTAAAGAGGGGGGATTGTCCTACTCTGCTCTACACTGGGGCAGCCTCAACTTGAATATTGTGGGCAGTTTGGGGCACTGCAACATAGGAAAGACATTAAGCTGTTAGAGAGTGTCCAAAGGAAGGCTATGAAAATGGTGAAGGGTCTGGAGGGGAAGCCGCATGAGGAGCATCTGAGGGCACTTGAACTGTTCAGTCTTGTATTAGTTTAGGTTGGTTCCCAGCCAAACCCAAACACCAGCCCAAGAGACTCCCCCCTCCTGAAAGGGAAAGGGAAAAAAAAGGTAGCAAAGAAAATTATAGCAGAGAATATATATTTACATATATACAATTCTATACAATTATATACAATTAAACACTATGTACATATGAACAGAAACCCCAAACAATCCCAACCAATCCCAACAGGGAAAAGGGGAAAAGGGACAAGGGAGAAAGGACAAAAAGGGGTGAAAACACAACAGATATACACAATCGGAACTCAGGGATTAGCTTAACAAAATAACTAATACAATAAAATCTCACCAACTCCCCTTCAGAGCAGCAGATTCCTCCACCTCCGGCACGGGCCTGGACAGAGCTCTCAGATCGGCCTCACCCCATGTGAATAAACGAGGTCCAAACACTGAGAGCTGCTGTCTCTGAGCTGATCCCACAGGGAGGGAGAAAAGAAGAGAGAGAGAACCTCCCTCTCATGTACCTTACAGAATTACGTAAGGGAATAGGATGGGATATTTCCTTAGTTTTTGACCCCAGTTGTTAGGGAAGGCCTAAAGAACAACAAATCTCACCAAGGCCTGAAATTTAAACAAGCCTGGAGAAGAGGAGACTGAAGGGAGACCTCATTGCAGTTACAACTTCCTCATGAGGGGAAGAAAAGGGGGCAGGCACTGTTCTCTTCTCTGTGGTGATCAGTTGCTGCGATCAGATTCTTCAAAATATTAGAGAGATGTCTTTGTCCAAATTAAGGTGCAAATATGTCAACGTCAATAATAATGATTTTTATTTAACAGTAAATGTGAGGTAGAAAGAACTAGGAAGACATAGGGAAAAGAGAGAAAGGGGGAGAAAAGTAGTGAGAGAAAGAGAGATTAAATAGAAAATACATCACCACTCCATGAATTTCTGTGGCATCCCACTGATGGTCTTTTTGTAGTCTTCTTGGTGATCAGAATTGCAGTCTTGTCAAAGTGATGGTTGAGGTCTGGATCCCTCAAGGGAAGCCCAGGGTGGTGTAACTTGCCAGGTCTCAAGCCACATGCTGCCCAGACAGTTCTTCATATGCAAGATTCTGAGACATGTTGCTCACATGAACTTTTGCAAAGCCTTTGGTCCTTTGACAACTTAAAGAGAAGAGAATAAGCTGCAAGAAAACTTATTTTATTTTAGTGAGAAAATACATGTTTTGGCAAAAGCTTTTTACAAGGAGCAGCAACCAACCTAGGAAAAACATTGCTCTAAATCACCCAGCAAACACCAATATCACACATTAGTGAGATACCAAGCATCAGTTTTAAGTTATCAACAAGAGGGAAAAAAAAATAAAGGAAGAAAAGCAAGATTAAAAGAAAGAAGTAAAGAGAGAAAGTCAGGAGACAAAAATAGTTACTGTCAAGAGGTCACATGGTGGTAGATCCCAGGAGACAGGACAAGATGGAGCCCTTAAGCCCCAGTACCACCCCTGGGGCAGAGAGTTCTAGGCCAGATGATGTGATGGTGGATCATGGGACATTTCAGGAGTCTTTTACACTTCCTAAGGTGTTACGCCAGCGAAGTTGAGTCCATTGATAGTCCATTATGCCTCCTCAGCAAAGATGAGCATCTTCAGGTTATGTGCAAATTGTCCCAGTTCTTCCTGGAGGGGAGTTATCCCAGCTGAGTCATTTGTATGACAAAGAAATACTGCCCTGCCTAGCAGGATCTGCCTCTCTCCTTATCTTTTTCACCACTCCACTGGTAGCCTGAGGTAGTGGGTGAGCACAGGCTCAGCACTTGGGTGGTTGCTTTACACATTGTCAGCTTGCACCTTGATTGTTTGCTCCTGGCCTATCTCAAGTTCCCATCATAGCCCAAATTAGTAGGCATATTTGGAGAGGGACAGGTTTCTGTGAGCAGTTGCCTCTTTTCACAGTTTGTTAAAATGTACAGAAGTCCTTCAGTGATTTTAACAGTGTTTAAGAAATAAACCGTTTCAGTGTCTCACATCAGTGACAGGACCCAAGGGAATAGCCTGAAGTTTTGTCAGGGAAAATTTAGCTTAGATGTTAGGAAAAGGTTCTTCACCCAGAATGTGGTCGGGCACTGAACAGGCTCCCCAGGGAAGGGGTCACAGCACCAAGCCTGACAGAGTTCAAGAAGTGTTTGAATGATACTCTCAGGCACATGGAATGACTCTTGGGGATGGTCCTGTGCGGGGCTAAGGGCTGGATTATATGATCCTTGTGGGTTCCTTTCAACTCAGCATATTCTGTGATTCTGTGAATAGTTTCCTTAGAAAACACAGAAGCTGAGTAGTTCCCTTCTCATGTTGTACCCATTAATCAACATTCTTCCACAAAGAATGTATAAATCATTTTACTTCCCAAACAGAGCAAAGATTTTTACAGGACTCTCACATAGTGCTGTAGCCATTTGACCCTGGCTTAATGCCAGGTCCTCCTGGCCACGGGCAAAAAGGGGGGAAGAAGGGAAAAAAAACCCCTGCAAAACCAAATCTTAGCAATACTGAAACAGTTTATATATATTTACACATATATACATATATATACAGGGAAGAAAAGAGAGAAGATCTAGAATCTCTATATACATACACACAATCTGCAAAACCAAATCTTAGCAATACTGAAACAGTTTATATATATTTACACATATATACATATATATACAGGGAAGAAAAGAGAGAAGATCTAGAATCTCTATATACATACACACAATAAAGAAAAAAAAGACAAGTTTCACTTCCCTCTCACCAAAACAGCCACCACTCACGTATCTCAAGATGCCTCCTCTCCAACCAGGTCTGACTGACCAGCAGGCACACACACCAAGTGTGCAGCCACTCCCACACCAAGGGTGACTGCAGGGAGCTCCCCCGCTCTCCAACACTGCCGGAAGAAGGACTCACTCACAACTTCTGTCTCCCCCCTCTTATGTCTCAGCTGACGTAAAATAGGATGGAATACTTTCTTGATCAATATAAATTGTGACTTAGTCTCCCAGGAAGGTCGAAAGTTAGACTACTAACCCCAGAAAAGCCTAAAACTAAACTACAAATACAAAATGTAAAAGATCATTCATAAAAATGAGAGACTTTGTGACTTCATAGAAATTACTAGAATTTCTTTTGACAATTGTGTATAATCACCAAAGAATGTTTCATGGTTTGATTCAGTTTTGTGGCATTCACAGCTGGTAGGAAGAGAGGATAACTTTAATTATATTCACCATACCTTTAAAAAGACAAACTAGTCTAAACTGGAGGGAGAGACTGCAAAGAAGTTATAGTTTCTGCAGAATCTTAAAATCTGCGTCTTCAATTCCCACTGGATATGATGTCCTTTACATGTTGAAGTTAGAAACAGAAAAATGCGCTTCTTCAAAAAACACTAGAGGAAAGACCTAGGGAACTGTAAGTCAACCTCACCTCAATCCACAGAAGTATCATGGAGCAAGTCCTCTCGGATTTGTTCAGCTTTAAGAAAGAAAGTGCAATCAGGTAAGACCCAATACCTGTCTACCTACCTAATGAAAGGATTTAGAGGAGATGGAGACAAACTCTTCTCAGATAGGTGCAAAGAGAAGAGAAGAGGCAGCAGACATAGGTTGGAATATAGGAAACATTTGTATTTTTTTTATTTTTAACAAACACTGCTCAAACGCTTGGAAAGATTAATCAAGTATTGAATGAGTTTAATCACAGATTTTGTGAAATTTCCTACTCTGTAGATATTCAAACCTGGACTTAAAAAGTAACCTGAAGTTCAGTGCATTCTTCTGTTATTCACCAGACATCTCTTCCCGCATCATTCATTGTATGACTCTGTAATTGTATGATTTGCATAGGATATTGGAAAGTTAAGAACTGGAAGGTTATCTGCATCTTTCTTCTGTAGAATACAATATTTCTGAAACATGATTTATGAGATATAAAAATCTATTATCCTTGTTGAAAATATTAAACTTTAGAATGGAGTTACTCTAATATGAAACACAATTTCTTTACTAGCCCTAATAGTGAGTACGAAGTGATTTGAGAGCATAGAAAAAGCACCTAACTAGCCCTAATTTCATATAAATTGCTGAAAAAGAGAATGATAAATTGTTGAAAAGTTAGTGGAACAAGATGGAATTGCAAGCAATAGTACTGAGAAAGGTAATACAATGAAGTGCTTTCTACATTTATCACTGCTGTGTTCCCAGACTCACACACCAAGTCACTTTGGCTCAATAGTTTACTTTATTGCTAGAGACTTCATTGATCATAATTCACTCTGAACTAACCTAGTACTCAATGTTTTGTCCTACTGTCATGTGTTGTCTTACTGCATAGATCCAGAATTGTTAAGAGTCACACTGCAAAACATTGCAGAGTCACTCACAATCTCTGCAAGACTGACTTCCCACTGCAGTCTCTGGCAATGCTGGATGACTTGCTGGTGGTTTGGAGCAGCTTCTCTCACCACTTACTGTTCATTACTGTCCTGCCAGCCCAGCACCATGCATATTATATGGCTGTGGCTGGATGAAAAAAGAGAATGGAGAGGCATTAGCAGGGAGGAGGGGATATAGAGGACTATGGTATTTGCTCACATATAATTCTGCCATGTGTAGTTGCACCTAGTTTGAGAAAACTGAATTAGAGTTCAGAGTTAATGTGCTTTGCTACACTAGGGCAGAGGTATCTTTGAGCCTATCTCCAGAAATTGTCAAAAAACACTATCTTACCCTTCTAAAAGGCATACAACACGATTCATCTTACTGGTTTCAGTTTTCTAAATGTTTTCTCTCTCTTTGCAGATGCATTGTCTTCTAACTGCTATCTTTTCCTGAACCTTTATCACACCACTTTGCAGTTGTGCATGTGGGTGGTACTGTAATCATTACAGTGTGGCACTATATCTCATTTCTTGAACCTCAGGTTCGTTCCTGAAACAGACTCCTTCACAAATATCTACTGTGCTCCAAAGCCTTTTGGCGACTACTTACTTTTGCCATTTATACACACCCAATTTTCTGAAAACCTCAAATACCTTTTACCAATGTCTTATTTGGAAAGGGTGTTTGAAACATCAAAAGACATTTCTCTATTAGACTGATAAAGAGATTGATTTTGAGAAAGGTTTGTTTTTTTTTTTTTCCAGGCATTTATTTAACTGGTTAAATGAGAGTCTTTTAGAAGAAAAATTTATTCTATTCAGTCAGTGTAAAAGTAATCAGATTTGTAAACCAAAAATGAGTATTCTTAGAATATTAAAAAACCGGAGAGTAAAAAGAGAAGGAAGGATGCTATTTGAAATATGGTGCAACTTATCTTGTCTAGAGAGTTTGTTTTAAGGTCAGGAATATTATGACAGAAAATTTGGAATATTTAGAAAAGAGATAATAATTTATTTCTGTATGATAAAAGCTCATCAATTTGAAAAATATAGATGATGCATACTGGAGGCATTTCTTACTTGAAAGAGTAAGATTCTAAATTCCTTGACACAAATGTCAATGAGAACTAATTCCAGTGCATCCCATATTCAGCAAGAAGTAGTCACATAAATCCACTGTAGAAGAATGCACTGGCACTGGTTTATGCAATACGACATTTTGGTTCACGAAAATCATAATATTACAAAACTTAAACATTGGTGAAAAGGTATTTGAAGAAGCAGTAAGCTTAATATTTATAGAATCTATACAGATTAAAGATCCTTTTGCTTTTTCCCCAAATTTTGTCAGTCTTCACAGTAAACATCATACACTGTTTTCAGATATGACATATGTACCTCCTAATTTTTGCTACTCTTTTAATGGTTTGCATAGTTCTGAAATATCCTGTATACATCAAGATAACTACTTTCTTTGACATCAAGATTTCTTCATGATTTCTACTCACTTAGAACTTCAGAAATTGTTCTGAGCATTATATACTAATATGCATCTACATGAGTAGATGCATTTTATCTGCATGAATTTCCGAAGCAATAGGAAAAGAAATAAAATTTTTCACATAACTAAGAAGGAAAATATAAGGATTATTTTAATGATTTGTTTTCATCATTGCTCTTGGTACAAATGCAATGAGATCCAGACCACATACATTTCTAAGTGAAGTTACAAAATGTGGCCCTTTTGATCTAATTCCTTTATTTTAGATGGCTTTATTAAGTTACACAGAATATTATGACAACATCTTCTTTCTTCTTTATTAGACAACAACCTTTCCCTGAAATTGCTTTAACAATCATAAGAAAAATTTCCCTTGCGAATCCTTCCAAGCCTCTGTATTAGAACAAATTCAGCCCATTCTAATTGGGTGACATCAGGCAGCAATGAAAATGCAATTTGTTGTGAAATGTTTTTTCATTTTGCTGTTAGAAGCCCAGTGCTCAGCTCTTTCGCAGCTCTCCATTGGACCTTATCAAAGAACACGCTGGCTGGAGGGCATCAGCAGCCCTGATCACTCAAAGGGAAACAGAACAGCTGTGTTCCTGACAGCTGGAGCAAGCATGACGTCCATCAGCAAATAACAGAAATATCTGAAACTGTTCTCCTTAGCAGGGTGCCCCAAATCCAGTTATGTTGTAAATGAAAGTTCTCAGACACTGCCAATTCCAACCATTATTTTTTCAGTAGATAATAAACTTTTTTTTTTTTTATTTCTCTGTGTTTGTTTATCATGCTGTCATTCATCATCCATAAAGTAGCTTTAGGTAGGAATTATAAGAAGATTAGATTTTTCAGAGAAGCTCCAGCCTTAAGAATCCTCCTATGTAGGTACACTGCAGAAGTTCATACTACAAACATACACAGAAATTTCATGCAAGAAATACGTTTTCAGATCATGTTTTTAAGCCTAAAAAGAACTGCTAATGAGGTGTATGACCTACTCCTGAATCACCTGTGTGTCAGTATTTTTTATCCTGATACTGATATCTGCACTTGAAAAACTTCATCTTTACTCTTACCACTTTACAAAATTCAAAGTAAATCTCATTTTTATGTCCAGGAGTCGAGACTGTATTAACCCAACACTGCTTATCTGTCCAAGTTACCCATATCATAGAATCTTATTTTGGACTGTTCACTAGATACCCCCTGCAGAGAGATAAAATGAAGTTTAAAAAAAAAAAAAAGGAAAAAAGAGAAAAGTGCATGTTTGATGTTTTAGATGCTGATCAGTGTCATACTTTCTGTTTGTAATTAGAATTTACTTCAATGGCTTTTCATAGCATTCATTCCTTATGTGAAAGTGACTTGTTGGCCAGTTAACCCATTGTTCTATTAAAGCAGATATGATTGCTCAGATCAAAGAATCTGAGAGTTCATTTAGCTTTACTTCTTTTTCTTGTTTTTACAATTTTGGCTTCTAAAAATTCTGTAACTCATTCTCTAAGGCACTAGCATTACCTGAGATGGATTATACCATTACTGGTGTAGTTTCAACAAAATTAGTCCAAACTATGACGTTTTAAACAGTTTTAGATTGTTGCCTTATAGTCAAAAATCTACAAACATGCTGCCCCCTGCCTTATTCTTTCAGGACAGATGATGCTTGAGAATAAACAGATATTATATTTGGTACATTAAGTTTTAAACTGGACTGTGTATTTCTATATATATAAGAGTAAAAAAGACAGTTCTCACAAGTTGTGTTCAGACTCCTATCTTTCCAGTTTGCCCTTCACTTTTTCTTTCCATGGTTTAGACACCCTGC
>VWZG01001197.1:0-15108 GCA_013396735.1 Grallaria varia
TCCACAACCTCTCTGGGCAACCCTTTCCACTATACAGTCACCCTCATAGTAAGAAGTTCTTCCTTATATTCAGCTGGAACTACCTGTGCATCAATTTCTGCCCATTGTCTCTTGTCCTATTGCTTGGCACCACTGAGAAGAGTCTGGCTCCATCCTCAGACACCCTCCCTTCAGGTACTCATAGGCATTGATGAGGTCCCCCCTCAGTTTTCTCTGCTCCAGATGGAACAGACCCAACTGTCTCAGTCTTCCCTTGTAAGGGAGATGCTCCCGTCCCTTAACTAATTTTGTTTCCCTCTGCTGGACTCTGGAATGAGCGCCTTGCCACCCTTGTAATGAGAAGCCCAGAACTGGTCACAGCACTCCAGGTGTGGCCTCATTATGGCTGAGTAGAGGGTCAGGATTGAATCCCTCAACTTGATGTCAGTGCTTTTCCCAATGCATCCCAGGATACCGTTGTCCCTCTTGGCCACAGAGGCACAATGCTGACTCATGGATAGCTTGTTGTCCACCAGGACTCCCAGTTCCTTTTCTGCTGAGCTGCTTTCCAGCAGGCCAGCCTCCACCCTGTACTGGTGCATGGGGAAGTTGTACTCCACGTACAGGACCCTGCATTTGCTGTTGTTGAATTTCAGATGGTTCTTCTCTGCCCATCTCTCCAACCTGATGAGGTCCTTCTGAAGGGCTTCACAGCACTTTGGTCTATTGGTCCCTCTTCCCAGCTTTGTGTCATGCGCAAGCCTCCTGAGGAGACACTCTAGCCTTTCATCCAAGTCATTCATGAAAAAATTAAATAATACTGGGCCCAATATTGAACACTGAGGGGACATCACTAGTGACAGACCTCTAATTAGAGCCAGTGTCACTGATGGCAACCCTCTGAGATCTGCCATTCAATCCACCTCACTGTCTACTCATCCGGTCCACACTTCCTGAGTTTGCCTATGAGGATGTTGTGTGAGACAGTGTTGAATCCCTTGCTACAGTCAAGATAGACGATGGCCACTGCTGTCCTCTCATCCATTCAGGTAGTCTGTTCATCACAGAGGGAAATCAAGTTGGTCAGTCATGGTTTACCTTTAGTGAATCTATCCTGATCAACTTCTTGCCATCCATGTGGATAAAGATGGCCTTTCCAGGGACTGAGGTGAGACTGACTGGCCTCATCTCACATTTCAACTACACATCTGAACACGTATAGTGTCTTTGAACATATACAGTGTCTTGAACATATATGATGTCTATTTCTTGCAAGTATGGCCCATTTTAATTTACAATGGAAATGAAAGACAAACTCGTCTAGAGTAACAAACTTTCCTAGAGTTGTGTTAGGCTGCACTGCTGCTTACAGAGAACCACAAAATCTGTTCTAAGTGGTTTATAAATATATGCTGAGCTCATGACCATGGAATAATTAGAAATTATTTACATATCATTCTGATGTTCTTGATGTTCTTCCACACTTATTTTGTTAATTTTCTCTCTTTTTTTCACTCAAAAAAGAATACATCTGAAGTATACTCGTAGAAGTTTTCTTAAACCTTATGTCAGTGATAACCTGCATAATTCTTTCTGACAGCCTACTTTTAGTGATTTTAACTGCTCAGAAGAGATGGCAACAGCCTTTCTATTGCATATAGAGATTATGATAAGTAGTGAAAGGCAAATAGTGTTATTAGTAAACATAGAACAATAAGGAAAGTGTTACCATCTGGAAAGACTTAGTCTTTGAAGTCTAAACCTTTTTTTAATTTCATTATAAATATGACTGCTGTTTTAAGGGGAATAAATTCACATAATATTTGACCAAAATTGCTGTTATCTGAAGGCACTTGGCTGTCTAGAGTTGCTTGATCATTCTGACGTGCTTAATTCTAGTGTACTTCAACTTTCTCATTTAAATATCTCTTCCCATCAATCATTAGTGCTTTCCTTCCTGGGTCATTGAGAGCATAATACTTCATTGTGTCAGCTGAAGGTGTGCTGACCTACTTTCCTGGTTAATTTCAAGGGTAGGATCAGATGTTCCATTGCTTTTAGTAATTGATCTAACGATAGATCTTTACTAGAGCACCCATGACATGGTCTGAGGGGCATTCCAGGCATCACTGACTTCAAGGTCATAATTGAAATGAAAAATTCTCCAATCAATTAGGTAACTTGACTGCATAGTGTGTTCTTGAAAATTATTCTTTCAAAAACACTGCTTTTCTTTGATATAAAGTGAGGATTAATACTAAAGATCACGTGGAAGTTGCTGCTACCTTTTGGTATTTAGTATTATTTTTAGTGTTAGAGGCACCTTAGCCATGTTAATTTTACACTAATTATGTAGTACAAGTGGAAAGACACAGAGAGAAGGTGAAAAACCAAAATGGTGCAAAGGTGCTTAAAGAAAAGAACATGGATGACAGCAAAAGCAATAATTCTCTGTAGAAGGTGCAAAGAAATAGTTCCAAACAGAATAATCTCTCAGGAGCAGACTTCTAAACTGCTAAGGAGGAGATACACTAGTCAGTTAGTTCACGCTTTCTTCCTCTGGCACACCACAAAGTTTGATTTTTCGGGTTGCACTCTGTAGTGTGGTTTCATAAAATTTTACTTCAATGTGAGCAGTCCCACAGGCAGTGGATATACACATCTACCAGACAAGCTTCAGATCTGCTTGGATTTTTTTTTTGATTTTTTTNTTCCCCCCCCAGCCCATTTTATTTTTTTGTTTTTTTTTTTTTTTTTTTTTTTTTTTTTTTTTTTTTTTTTTTTTTTTTTTTTGTGATTTTGACAATTGCCACATATTATTACCAGAAGGGGAAATATCTGTCTGCTACACAACTATAGCATGTACAATAACAGTCTCATAAATATAGAAATAATGTACAAGGAAAAATGCAAAGTGTAGCTTATTTAGATAGCTTCTGAAATGTATAGATATTTAGCTGTTGATTCACATCTATTTTCTATTATTCCAGATAATGCACATCATACAGTGAATTCACACAGCGTCTATATGAAGAATAAATAGTATAGTTCACACAGAGAAATACTTTTAGCTGTTCTTCTCCTGTGTTAGTTTGTCTGTTTTAGAAAAATGATTTTTTGACTACTAAAATTTGAGCGTTAGAATTAAAGTCTGTATAAATTGATTCAAAATTTAACCTTATTTAAATCTTTGTATAGAATACAAATCAAAATATTTATCTTTGTGGAAAAATCAAAGTATATATGTTTACCAAAAATGTTACAGTTTACTTAATGAACAATTTCTGTTAAAGCCCACACTGAAATTTTGTTTCAGAATTCTACTGTAAAAATTCAAAATAGAAGTCAATATTTTCACAAATATATTCATGATGTTTGCCTTTGAATTCAGTATTTAAAATTATTATGAAGAGTATTCAAAACCAAAACAATTTCAAGTTTCTACAAGTTTTGTTTATGCAGTCTGTTAATGGGGAAAAAAATGCTATGGCATATGTAACCAATCAAAATGGCTCAAGTTTCCTATACTCAAAATATGATAATCCCTACAATCAGATCACAAACAATCCTGTGGTTGAAATATAGTCCCACAAAGTTTGGTTGGATAACTCTAAAGCAAACATCACATAGCAAACAAAAGCTAAATTTATCACAGAGTACTTCATCTAGTGCATTTAAAATCTATTACATTATAAACATAATATGAAGAAGAGAGATTCCTGTATTATGTACATTCACACATTTTGTAATGTCATTGGAGGTTACTCACTCACAGATTTCTTACTTTATTAAGAAACAGACACTGATGAACAACTTAAATGAGACAATTATCATCCATTTTATTGAGAATTGGAAAACAATAACAACCACCACCTAGAAGACAGGCAGCCGTCAGTAGTCTTAGAGCATTTGCAAAGATTTTCTGGGGACTGACAAAGGAGAACAGGAAATTCTGCAACACTGCACTGTGTGTAACTGTCTGAGAGAAACTGAGAAAATAAAACAGAGGGATTGCCAGGGATAAGAAAAGCTCTGGAAATGATAGCCCTGAGAAAGAATAATGGAGAATGATTGGCAGCCGTAGTAATAGGAAAAAAACAGGTTTTTAAAGGGATCGTTTCTATTTGTGTGATTCCTACTGTATCTAAAGAAACGGTTTGTGTATCTAAAGGCCCAAATGGAGGAAGAATGAATGAGCTGTCCAAAGAAAGGTCTGTCTCTACTATAGTATTCCTACTGGAACAAGTGTTAATACTGACAGTTTTGCTAGTTGCCCAGGTTAAGTCATGAAATTCTGCAGATGAAAACATTCGTTGAAAAATTTTTCATGTGGATAAAATTAATTACTTGTATATTTCTTCAATAATTCCAGATGGATGTCAAGATTGTTTAAAAAAACCTCCTAAAAATAGCAACCTGTCTTTCTTCATTAGCCGCCGGCAAAGTAATCATAGTTCACTTTATGTAGAACACAAAACAATTCCTATTTAGCTGACTTCCAAACCATATAGAGCAGATGATATGACATCTTGACATGCACTCTCTTTAAATCAGAGTTAATTACTAAATATCTGATAAATTTTACCAAGAATTATATTTGGATCTTTGTAATAACTGAGTAGAAAAATCAAAGAATCATGAAATGGTTGAGTTTGGAAGTTCTCTCTGGAGATCACCTAGTCTGATCCCCCTGCTCATATAGTGTCAGCTTCAGCAGATTGTCCAGGACCCTCTCCAGTCAGGAGGAGACTCAACAATCTCTCTGGGCATCTTGTTTCCCTATTTGGCCACCGTGCTGGTGACCAGGGTGCATCAGGCAAAACATCACCTGCTGGTCCAGTGGGGTGATTGTCCTGCTCTGCTCTGCACTGGTGCAGCCTCACCTTGAATATTGTGTGAAGTTTTGGTCTCCACAACATAAGATATTAAGATATTAGAGAGCATCCAAAAGAGGGCAATGAAGATGGTGAAGGGCCCTAAGAGGAAGCTGTATGAGGAGCAGCTGAGGGCACTTGGTTTGTTCAGCCTGGAGAAGACTGAGGGCAGACCTCGCTGCAATTACAAATTCCTCGTGAGGGGACAAGGAGGGACAGACACTGATCTCTTTTCTGTGCTGACCAGTGACAGGACCCAAAGGAATGGCCTGAAGTTATGTCAGGGGAGGTTTGGGTTGGATATTAGGAAAAGGTTCTTCATCCAGAGGGTGTATGGGCACTGGAAGAGGCTCCCCATGGCAGTGGTCACAGCACCAAGACTGACAGAGTTCAAGCAGTATTTGGACAATACTCTCAGGCACATGGTGTGACTCTTGGAGATGGTCCTGTGCAGGATTAACAGTTGGACTCAATAATCCTGTGGGTGGCTTCAACTCAGCATATTCTGTGGTTCTGTGAAATGATGCCTTTGTGATAGTGATCCAGTATTTCAACAGGACAAAATGAAAAAATAGCACACCAAGGAATTAAAATAATAGACATGAACACATAAACAAACACACCTGTAAACAATGTATGTTTTCCAAATTCCTTAAATATGTTGAACAACATAACAAAAAATAAAACATTTTTACTTCACTACTGATTGCTTGAATGTTTTATTAACAGTTAACATTGGACCTTACTAGTTTGAAAATACTTACATTCTATGTTCGATCTTTTTTTTAATATTGTCAAATAGATCTCTCTTGGGAAGTTAAAATACCTTCAAATACACATCATTATTGACAGTATTGGTAATACTATTAAAAAAAATCTAGAAGATGTCGACAAACTACTTCATTCCTTGAAGCCGAACTGTACTTTTACACGTCCGTAATATGACGTAATGAAGTATCCAGAAAATGGAGATCATGTCGAGTGGTGATAGAACTGGGACTCTCAGCTTGTCTGAAGTTACAGTGTCTGTTTCTTTAGTACCTCTGCTTGGTTACTGCAAAGACAAGACAATTTTTTTTTTTTTTGTTAACATAAGTCACCAGATTTTATGTCAACAAACCACAGCAGTGTATCTCTCACATCAGTCATGGTTATGACAGGACTCTGTATCAATTTTCCAATGTTTGCCAATGAAGTAATCTTTGAAGTCTGCATTATTCCTACTCAGCTATTAGAAGTGTTACAAATTTTTGCCTCAGTCCATGCAGATGAGGATGCAGAAGACAATTTTCCACAAAATACTGCTTGCTGAATACGTTAAGTATGTATAAAGACAATGAAAAAAATAAGAACTACCTTCCCAGTTGAATGTTTTGATGTCTTCAGCTGACAGGGAGGATGGCTTTCCAGAAATTTTCTTGAATCTCTGCCTAGAAGCATCACTTTTATCTTATGTTTATCGTGAGCCAACTGCTTTCTCTCAGACTGCATATATATCTTCCAGGCACTTCGATATAGTTGTGGAACTGACAGAAATCAGACTTTTAGAAACAAGAATAGTTTAAAACATATTTTTAAATATTTAAGGAATGCATCAAACAGAAAGAAAAAAAAATAGAAAGGAAGGAGGAACATGTTCTGGTAAGGCTGGCAGGATAAAACTTCTAACCATGATGATTTTTATTAAAGTATCTCTTACTGGTTTATTGGTGGGTATATATTTTTAAAATTAGGCAGTACCAAAGGCACTATGTTTGTGTTCTTTGAAGTTGATACGACCAGATATAGTAGACTTTATGTTGGAAATAAAACACTTTTGCAGAAGAAACTGCTGCTAGTCAAACAGATTTCAGTCTTCACATCCTCATTCAGGCTTTCTGGTGTAACCATCAACTTGTACGATTCTCACTGTTTATTTCAGTGTGTACCTTCTGAGTTTTCTTTAAAAATATATGAAGACATTACTGAGGATCTGATTCAATAAAAAGCATGTCCAGACCTCCATGCCCTGGAAGCTCAAACAATGCTGCAAAAGCTGCAGAAATGGGACACATTTTCTACTGAATTGGGTACTGAGAATGCTCATAAGTTTTTTGTATTGATTTTTGTAACAGCCAGCAGTGAAAGACACAGACAATATTAGCTTCCTCCACTATAGGGCTGTGGATTTCAGTTTCTGCATACAATAGGGCATGGAGTGAAAACAGATGGCAACAAATTTAAAAAGAGTGTGCAGGCTAATTTTTATTCAGCATAAAATCAAATGTTTACCTTACGATAAAAAAAATAATTTTCAAGATAAATACCCTACTATGATTAAGAAATTCCAAAAGACTCAGTTGTGAATAACTGCAGTTTTTAAATGCTTTTACCTAATATTAGCTCTATGTGTTGATGTTTGCAGCCAATATAAAGAGACTACAGCCCTGAATTGCAAAACCAAGAAATTGAAAAAATCTTATTTGCACACACACACACACAAAATATCTAAAAAGCTAAAAGCTCAAATTTCTCAACCATTTTTCTACTTAAAATGTTTTCAGGGATTTTTATGCAAGATAGACAAAATTACAGAAACTGTTCTCTTCCCTCAATTAAAGTGGCTTTCTGTTAACAGCACCACCTAACCTATCCTTGTTTTCAGCTTTCAAGGTTGTGTTGCAGCTATCATAAACCCAAGTAATCTGCTGCAAAGCTACCCTGAGCTCAGTCACCTTTTAAGTTAACCTGTGAACATCAGCTGTCCATTCCTAGCCCACTCCACTTTCTGGTTTCAAAACCACAACTGCACCCAAAAGATGCCCAAAGAGATGTCTTACAAACAAATGAATTTAAACATTTCAGATTGCTCCTTGTCATAGATAACACCTATGGACTATGGTTCCTGCCATTCTAAACGGAATCAGTAGGATGGCTGATGTGCTGTGTGATCTCCTAATGAGTGTTGTAAAGAGTCTGGAAGGAGCTCGTAAAAAGTGAACAGGGTTCTGGAAACTTAGAGAACTTGATTTGAGGTGAAAATTTCTGATTTTCCATTGAGGCATTGAGACAAACGCTGAGATTGTGTAACAGATGTAAATTTTTAATAATTGTAATGTTGGTCAAAGAGTCATACTCTGGAACGTGAGACAAGAATAAAACTCTAACAAAAGCCACACCATATCCCTCACCACCTCCACCCCAAACACAAACCCAAAACTACCTTAGGTAGACTGAAATCCTATTTGCTTTTACTAAAATAGAGCCCGGTAAGATAACATGCATTTCAGTTCTCATCCAAGGAATTTCACCTTTGATATAAATGCATAAAATCCTTGTTGTATAAGAGAAAACCTGGAAAAGGACTCTAATTTCAATATTTACTTGTAAGGGAAACATCAAATATGCATAAATAACCTTATTCAAAGTCTTTTAATGGAATGAAGATATCAATAAGATTTTAAATATGACATTTCTAAATCTCTTTATAACTGCTCAGCAGTTTTACAATAGAAGCCTTTAAAGGGTTAGTTTAAATGTTTATTAAGAAAATAAATGCACAGAAAATTAGATGTAAAGAAAGCCTCTCTTGGCATTCTCCCATAGTTTAGAAATGAGCATTATGTCAGCAAAAAAATGATTATGTTTGGCAGTTGCACTTCTTTAAAATTGTTATATTGTGTTAATAGGGACCAGTTGCATTTTCTAAAATCCTTAAGACTTAAAACATGGTTTTACTCAGAGAATACCTTGATTGCAGCAGAATTACAGGGAAGTATAGGATTACATACCTCTCTACATGTTGTAAGACTTTTGGATTATTTTTTTTTTTTTAATAAGGGTAGAAGATTTTTTAACTCCATCTCCTGTTCAGGATTTTTTGTGCATGATGTTGAGAGCCATGGCCTAGATATTAATTTTCCCTTTATCTCTGAGGAAAAAAAAAAAAAGTGAACTTTCAATGTGTGGAGTGAATATTTACAATATTTATAGAAAATAACTAAGCAAACAACTATTTCATAATTTTTAAGACAATAAATACTTTTCAAATATTTGCTTTACCTCAGCTAGTTTTGCAATTATGAGTTTTTGGAAATATGAATCTATATCCAGTTGTAATGTAATTCATATATTAAAAGATATTTTCAGTTTTTAAATTACACCTTGGTCTATAATTGCATCTGGATCTCAGAATCAGTAATATAAATCCACTTCTTCAAATTTAATCAAATACTTGCTTGACTAAATGTATCAACAGAATTTTTTGTCTATCTACTTGAAAACAGCAAGAGAATTAATTCAGTCATATAATGTTTTATATAATACATAAGCTCTATAAAAAGTTAATTCAAGAACTGCAAAAAGTTTGATTACAAGCAGGTTTTACAATACTAAATAAATAGAAATCTCACCATAGTATAGGACACTAAGTCCAAATTAGAGCTCAAGTTCCTTGATTAACATTTTATATGTCATATCATTATTACTTACATACAGATTTTCTCATTGATGTTCATGTGTATTAAGTATTTATGGTCACTGCTTTTTACTGCTCTAACATCAACAATGTCCAGGCCTGTTACCCTTTATTACATACAGTCAGCTGATGTACTATATAGCCAGTGGCCCATAACAAAAATGGACTGTACAATCAGAACAGTAAGAAAATCAAGTTGCTACAACTAACCATTTTTGACATCTGATTTTGATGGAAATGGGACTATACATTTAATCATCTGTATTCAAATTCCTAAAGAGGAAAATTCATTCACAGTTTGTAACTTTTTAAAAATTGAATATTAAGAGTTAGATTGAGTTTCAGTACCCCGTGAGGAAATTTTCGATGTATATAAAATCCAGCAATCTGCTATTTTGTCCTTTTGGACTTCACATTTTGTTTTTGACCAATGGAGACCTGTGTGCAATCCTTCAAAGACGATTGATGGCTGTGGGAAGAGGAGATGTATCTATCCTTAACCAGAACAAGTCCCAAGAGGCAACTACTACATCTTCAAACACTTTATTATTGGTTAATTTGGGGGCTTCTTTCACTCAGATGACATAGCTAGAAGGATGTCACTGCACAAATCAATACCTACTGCCTTGCCATTGATGTGCTCGCTACCTTAAACAACAACAGCTGTGTCTATGATCATCTCTGAGTTGTTCAGGATACTAATTGTAGTAAGCACATTACTCCTTCTAACAAACAGTCTGGGAAGATGTTGACCTCCTATTGCATACTTGAAGATCTCGCTGCACACTCTCCAGTAGCCTTTGACATTTAATTTTCTGTCTTTACTGTTTCCAGAAGTGGTTTCACTCACATCTAAATTAAAATTTATCTTTACCTTTGACCTTATGTCGAAAAAAATAAGATTTTAATTTATTAATAGAAACAGATGCTTGTAGTCCTTACATCATATTAGAATTAAGAATTAATGTGTTTTATACAGATTTAATTTTTTTCTGGACTTCTTAGACAAAAATTATAATCTAGCAGTTTTTAAAGTATTATATGGGAATGAGCTAAACATATTTTATTTCCTCTAATTGTGTTGTTGGAGAAAGTCAACAAGTAGACCTGAAAGGAATGGAGATTTCTTGACATGCAGCACAAATTTCTGATTCATTGTTAAAATAAGTGTTACATATAGACAAATTTACGTATGTGTTGAAGTCTCACAAGATTCAGAAAACTGCTCAAGCTCTGTCTGAAAGAATATGGCACTTCCGAACTATGCTTGAGCACAACTTTCAGCTTCATCTGCATACAGCATCAGAGACGTGCTGCTCTGCTATTATATCTTAACAGAGAGCATGACAACTCCTATCAGAGGTAAGACTGCCTTGAAACATGATCACTGCTTAGCAAATAAGGTACCTAGGTCTTAGAGGGATCATTCATCATCATCATCATGGCTACGCTTCGTGAACGAAGATTTGGGAAGGGCTCTACCCACGCTTGCTGCAAGCGCGCTGATGGCTAAAGAGGCCGATGCGAGACAGGCAAGTCTGGTTGCAAAAGGCACAGCAGAAAGTCTCCATAGGCGGTGTTGGTGAGGCACGGTTCTTTCTGCATTGTCTTTTCTCCTCCAGACTGATTCTGCGTGCGTTCTCAAAGGAATCAGCAGCATTATGGATGGTGTGTCTCCATGCCTCCCGACTGGAGGCCAGAGTGGACAATTGAGGGAGCACTAGTGCTTTATTGAAAGGTGGTGAATGAGTGAGTATGGAAGGAATGAATACTGGTTGCTAGGGGATATTTTCATTTGGCTTCACTGGGAGAGTTTACTGAAGTTAATAATACAAAACATTTTAGTTCTCATTACACCTCTCTAGCCAGGTTTTACCCTCTGCCATTCCCTCTGCTCAGCGCTCTATCCACACACACAAAGCCCTCCCCTCTGCTCTGCCTCAGAAGCAACCCCTTTAACTACTGTCCCAGGTCCTTCAGGGAAAGCTGGTTTTGACTGGTCCTGCAGGTGCTGAGTTGTGTCCTGCTGCCACAGCCCTTCAAACCTTAACATACTCTACCTCACTTTTCTTACCTAATTACTTCTCATACCATACGTATTACATGATTTCTTTTTTAAAAATTCTGCTTGGGAGTATTCACATAGTGGAGAGCATGGACTAATCTGTAGGAATAAGCTCTGCACATTAATACTCCATATTAGAAACTCGCATGCCTACCGAAATGTCTCAGATTCCTTAAATAAACCTTGTAAAATGGATAAGCAAGCTGTGAAAAAGGCAGATCCACTTTAAAAAAGTATTTGGTATTCAAAAAATATTTTACTATGACCATCAACAAAAGGTCCAAATCAGCCATGTCAGCCACAGGATAAGAAAGTCCATCCTCACGTGAATAAATATTTAAAAAAAAAAAAAATTAAAAATGTCGATTTCACGGTAAACAAAAATGAAGGTCAAAAGATTCCCGTTGGTTTCGGGCAGAGAAGTAGATACCTCCATATATTCATAAATTATCTGAAAGTAGGAATAGATAGATTTTGGGGATGAAATTTATTTAAGGAAACTTCTTTAAGCAAATGAAGAAGCTATTGTTTCAGATTGTAGAAACCTTCCAGTACCAAAGGAGGTGAAACTCAATGCAGTTAAATGAATGAAGTCTGTGGAAAGATCCCGTAACTTTCCACATAATGAGAAGATCTGATCTGATTACGGCTGCTCAGGAACAAAACCTCAAGTCTTTTAACCAGAGATTTCTGTAAAACATAATTTCAAGTATCAGACACATTATTAAAAAATAAAAACACTAACAATATTATAAACTCTTATGACAGCAAGAGAATTAAAACAAGAACAGCCAGTGCATGCACATTTTAGATTGCACTAACTTTAGAATTTTCTCTAGGAAGTCTAGCATTTTATCCCTGTACATAAAAGGAAGAAACTAGTTTAGAGAGAGAAAACTGAAGATGATATGAAGTAAATTTTCTCCAGACTGAAATACATGGCTGATTGAAAAGAAGCATTAAAAGTTGGGAAGCCCTTGATTTTTAATCTAACACAACAAGAACATGTAATAATTGAGATCTGCTTCTATGTTCTTTGGAACCTTGGCTATGCCACAGAGAAAAGAGAAATTTCCCTTCCCGTCATATATTTGACATGGTCTAAAACTCAAAATTGGAGACTCTTGGGAATACCAGCTCAGGGTCAATCAGAGTCTCTCTGTATAATACTGGCTCATGAATGAACTAGCAAATCAATAAAAATATAGTTTTGCACATCCAGTGAAAAGGGAATAGGAAGAAACTGGCTGCTGTGTACTACAGCAACTTTACTAGAGTAGCTGCACCTGAAGTGGCTTAGGGAACATGAACTGAAAGACGAAATCCTCATGCCAATGGAGTAAAAAATCTGCCACTGACTCCACTGCAGCCAGATTTATCCAAAGCAATGAAATCCCAGTAGAAACAGATAAATCAGGAAAAGATGTCTGTAATATGAATTACAGCCAAACGTGAACTACAGGCTTTTAAGGAAAGGTTGAAGAAGCTTTTCCAGAAAAGAACTCTGGAATGAAAGAAAATTGTAGCAGTAGATCCTTCCTTCCCCCTCTCCTATTTCTCTGCTAAACAGAGACAGTCTTTTAGGGCTAGACTTGCAGAATGCCAGCATTTGTCTAACTCTGCTCCTACTGGAAACAATCCATTGTCTTCTAAGCCAAAAATTTCTTAAAAAAATTCCAAAATGAGTATTGCATCTTTTAAACATATGTTTGGTGTTGCTTAAATCAGAAAGTAAGAGGGAACCATGTGAACTAAATTAAATAGATCTGAAAACTAATAGTACTAAGCTAAACCTAAAGTTAGTAACAGCATATTTAACATTCTTTCAGAAAATAAATAATGCATGGGTACTTTGGAATAATAACTTCTAAGAATTCCTCCATTTCAAAATTGAAGCAATGATTCTTAGGTTGGCAGAGTTGGCAGAGGAAGTACTACAGTTTGTGAAAGTACAGTGCAAATGATGTAACATGTAAATAACATTAATGACAGAGCACTGATACAAGAAACGGAGAGTTCAGAAATAAGGATTCCTTTTTAAAATCCCTCTATAGCTAAAGATTTCACAGGCATTCACATTCACAAATTTTTATAGCAGAGGGCTGAGAGAGAGACATTTAGCAGCTCTTGACTGCAATGCTCTTGAGTGAGTGCAATATTCAGAAGGTAGAGACTGCTCTTGCCTGGTAGGTAGCTCGCTTTTATTTTCATTTCCTGTTCAGGAGTGAGATTACTGTTTAGGGAGAGTTAAATCTATTTCAGGCATAAGAATCATTTATCCCTGGAGGTGCTGAGCTTCGATTAATAGCTCTTGGATTCTTCTTATTCATCTTAACTCCAATTTGTGCTGCTTGGCACTAAGGGTCCAGTTTGTTCCTTTCCTCATTTTCAGTTCTCCCTTCCCCCACCCAGCACAGTGTATCAGAGAAAGCTTTCATGCTGACAACTTAGATTAGGTATATATTTTCATGTAAAGTTAATGTTCAACACTTGATTCCTCAAGATTCCTCAGTATTTTTTCTCAGGTTGAGAATCTTACTGATACTACACAGCTTGTACCCATTTTTGATGTTAATAAAAATCTGAAACAATGTTGAATCAGAAATAGATCTGCCCAACATGTTATTTTTTAAAGCTAGCTATAAAATAGATATTATATCTGTTCCAGTATTTGATGTTTCTTGATTTTAATTTTTTTTTTTTTCAATAAAGTCTTGGCCCAAGTTACAGATTAACCACCTGTAACATTATAATTTTATATACTGAAGCCATTTGCAGCTGTTAACAAAAGTAAATATTTAATCCAGAACTCTTAAACCTCATTTATTTTGTACAGTTCAGAAGAACTCAATTCAATTTTCTGAAAATTTGATAAATACTTAGGACTAGAATCTACTTTGAGTGTGCATCTCACATAAGAGTGAGATTTTGGATCATCTTTTATTTGACAGAAGCCTAAACAAGAAATCCTTAACCTGATCTGCATTATCTGATGCTTCAATTATTCTACATACTCACTGCCCACCTCAACTTTTCCTTAACCAGCAGAAAATTAAACCATCAGCCTCAGAAAGAGTGAAGGGGGAGCAAAGGCCTGGCTACACCACCTCTTTTAACTAGTTTGAAACATTCATGACTTTATTGCGCAACTTACTTTCTGCTAATCTAATGGTTTTTCATTACAAGAGAAGACAACACTCAAAAAATCGCAGCTGTGCTCGGAGGTAGACCCTTCAAAGGGAACGAACCTGTCTGCCAACTTTAGAAAATATCCTGCAGACAGGAATGGGCAGCAGAGTTACCTTAATGTGATATCTAAGGATTCTCTGGCTTAGTGAAATCCTCAACTGGCACAAAAAAAATGCAAAATCACTTCCTTATTATACAAAAGGATTAATTTGTTTATCTTTAGCAAGGCTATTATTGTTCTACAAAATGAAGACTGTTCCTGTTCCCAGAAAGGTTCTCCATCTTTTTTATGCATACATTAAAAGAAGTAATTATAAAAAAATCTGAGATTATCATTTAACTAGAAGCATAAAAAGCTATTCATGAAAGAATTGAAAATACCTGAGTTCCTTTCAAAACTAGAAAGACAAATGAAATCTCTACTAGTTAAAAAATTCAAAATATTTAGGACTAGTCATTTTAGAGAAATGTACCATGTCAGATGAAAAATTAACATGATGAAACATTAAAGGAAAAATATTGACAGCTGAAAAAAAAAAAAAAAA
>VWZG01001197.1:30073-50907 GCA_013396735.1 Grallaria varia
GTTGTCCTGAGGGCCACCTGTCTTACTGGTAAAAACTGAGGCAAAGTAGGTGTTCAGTACCTCAGCCTTCTCCTCATCTTTATTAACTGTATTTCCCTCCAAGTCCAACAGAGAACGGAGGTTTTCCTTTCCCCTCCTTTTGTTCTTAACATATTATTAGTAGGATGGTTACAGTCACTTCAGAAAAGAAAGAAAATAATCTGTGCAATTTCCTTCTATTTTTTTCACCATAGTCTTAGCACTTATGTTACAGCCAGCTAGGATAAAAGCCTAAATTTAAAATAGACTAGTAGTACAGGCACTGCTTTCACAAAATATAGAAATTAGCACAAAAAACCTCCCCAGAAATAGAAATCAAATGAAGATTGAAAAGAAAATAATCCAATAAGGTAATGTAAACATGTATAACATACATTTGAGGAATGCTATGGCCTCAAACATTTACTATTGATCAAATAATCTTGTAGAATCTGGTGCTGACCCTTATTATGCACTTACAATGCGGACAGTCCTTAAAGCAAGAATAAATAATAGTTGCATATCCCTTACATACTAAGGAAGTCCAAAATGGCCCTAGTGTAAATTAGGATCTGTTCTAGGATATATGATCATAGATTCTTTGATTTGAGTTTTTTTGGACAGATAAATGTACTATTCCATGGACACAGGGCCAGGAGTAAGTTCATAAGGGTATCAATTTGAGTGTTCTTCCCCTATCAAGTCCTCCCAGGGCAATGACCCTAATCTAACAAAACATGTAAGTAGACTTAATTGTAATGTCAACAGAGCTACTCATGTGCTTAAAGCTAACCATACGCTTAAGGGTTCTGCTGACCAAGCATTGTATCATCTTACTACTGCTGCTCTTTAAATGCAGTGGTCAGAATCTCTGGTTAAACCTACCCATGTACTGAGATTTTCTGGCTCCTGATCATTCAAATGAAGGCCTATATGACTAACCAAATGCAGGTGATCTCCTGCTGTATAATCATTCTTAATCATTCCATTCCATTAAGTTCTTCATAAAACCCATCCCTTCCAGTTCAGTCACTGCCACTTTGCATGTTTAGGTAACACCCAGAGTCCTCTGAGAAAACAAGAAAAATGAGATGTATGAAACCTAGATGTATACTAATTTTTGATTCATACTATTCTGTAGAAAGTAAAATCACAAAGATAAAAGAATATTTACAAAATATGCATGTCTCTTTTGCTACATTTCTTTGGGGTTTTTGTATTGTTTGTTTGCTTGTTTTTATCCTACAAAGACTATTTTTGAAGTAGAAACTTGCCTTCCAAATTTAGGTGCTTTAAAAGAAATTTAGTTATTAACAGACACGGTTGAAAATAAATATTTCTGTGATAGGTTGCAGTGGACCAATCAATACAAATGCAAGTGACTGGAGTAATAACAAAGACCATGGTATAAGACTACTAAGAAATACTGAAACTTGAAGTATCACAGGAAGATAAAAAATGAACCAAGAAAAAGAGAAAGATATCTGTCGTCATAGAAACTGATTCTTTCACCTACCGTTACATCATTGGACTACGCAACTTCTTCGACTGTAGGAAACAAAGAAGTAATTTTATAAACCTAAAGAATTTACAGAAATTATTCCAACTGTGACATTTAAACATAACCCTTCACAAGACTTACTGCAATTATCAATTAAGAGAAGAAATTGAAGTGTTTTCAAAACTACTGTAAACTGGAACATACATTTGCCATGTTTTATGAATGTTACCAAGAAAATATTTACACAGTGAATACCAATAACACACCAATTTGTAAAATGTCTATCTAGTGTAGCGGCATATAGAGAATGGGAAAAAAAATAAAAAGAGTGAAAATATTATTAGTCATCCCTAGCTACATTAACAGTCTTCCTAACACAGGCACTAATGTCTTTAATGGAAAATTTTAAGGATTTAAGTCTGCCTATTAACAGATAAAGCAGAACATAGTAGGATTCTAAAAAGCCCATGCCAGTCTTATTCTGACTCTTGGAACTGTAAGAAGAGAAAGCGTCTTAAGCAGAACAAAGCATAATGTTGAAGTGTGGAGATACTAATATACTGTCTATTACTGTTACTAAATGCATTTGTTCAACATGTTTTATTTGGTTTCTGCTTAAATTATATTGACTGTAATAAGTATCATATTGTGCAATTCTTCTCCCTGTATTAGCACTAAATAATGTAAGAGTTGCCATGAAGTGATCTAATCTTACATTGTCTATTTTTTATTTTATACATTAAAAAATAAGAACAGAAATCATTTCATTTCAATATGCATGTGTTGTGCATTCATAGAAGATATAACGGAGATTTTTTAAAAAAACGTTATTTCTTAAGGTGCATCAGGCCAAGATGCTTACAATTCAACTACATATAAATAGGCTGTAGCACGAGAAGAACATTCACTTAGTCTTGGTATAAACTTTAGTAAAAGAAAACAATTTTCCATGGACAATATACCATCTGTCTCTAAACCATGTGAAAAGAAAAGCTTTTAAAATCCAACCGCTGCTAATGTGACATGCTGAAACATTAATCACCCCCTAAGGCCAGTATAATTGTAGCTCCATGTTAATTACCTAACAATTAACAGCAGTAATTTCCAAGGGGCAATCAATGAATTAGCTTGTGATTTTCCCACAGACTTCAGTCCCATACTGCCAGCCTGAATGCATATCAAACTCTGAACCATGGTTCATCAATGACACTTCTGGTGTATGAAATAAAAATTCATTTGCACCCTCTCTAATTAGGCTCGATTATATCCCTATGTGTATTACAAACTCTATTCACTTGCACAAAATCTCTGCCACAGGCGTTTTTCTTCATTTAAAAATTCGTTTTCTATTACATTAGAAGGTCACCTAGCAGGAAAATGTACTAATCAAGATTTTATCACTAACGAATTAAAGGGTTTTAATAAGCAAGTTTAATTAAGTTATCCTAACAAGAGATAATGGCTATCTCTAACCTGTCTGAGTGTTTATGTAGGTATAGGTGTAGTATATGCAAGGTATGTGTTCATAAACTTTGAAAAATCATGCTATGTATACACATAAAAATAATTATAGATTAAAATATTCTCTTAAAATGTCCCCATGCCTCTTTTTCTCTATTTTTACTATGTTTCTGTACAAAATTTTATATAAACTAAAATTTATGTCTGCTAGTTCCTTTAGGAATCATATGACTGTCACATAATCCTATGGTAGACTCAAAGATATCTTGGTTCAATGGGATGTTATCACCTCCTACTGTCAATGCATAAACCTGCTCTTGGTATGCAGCAGTGTTAATCTACTGATTATTAACCATTAATATAAATAGAGCAAGATGTCATCTTCTTAATTTGCTATTGATGCATGGATTTTAGTCTTTAAAGATTAAAAAATTAAGCACTGGGTTTACATCAAGTAGTATTATGATTTCCTTTTAACTATGTTTATGTTTTGTAAGCATGAAGAAGGGCAAATTTTGCAGCTAATCTGTTCAAGGAGCCAGAGAGGAAGGAAGGAATGAATACATTACTCTTTCCCTCATTAGATTTAATTCAGTAGTATCACCTTTGTTTGCGCAGAGAACAAAAATGTGAATCCAAATTTGCATGTTTGGTTTCAGGAAAGACGTTGCAAATGAGCCCTGTATTCCACAGGACACAATGCACTCAGGTACAAAGTACTGCCCCATCTTCTCTCCCAATTATCTTGTTTCTCCCAGCCCTTCAGGAAAGGTTGGCTCTATCATGCACCTAAAGTGGTTCACTAAATGGTTGCAGTTCTGAACCGGTAGAAATCCAATGTATGTTCTATAACAAATATGGAAAGGTTATAGAACACTTTCCATCCCAGCAGGCATATTTTAGGTTGCAGATGGTCATTCCTGGATTATCACCTTTTTTGGTAGATGCAGTATGAGGCATCTCCAAGCCAGTGGAGATGCATGTGATGAGTAGCTCTGCATTCCAAATCAACAGTCAGCAGGTTCACTGAAATTAAAGTTTTGTTGTGACATTCTTCTAAATTAAAAGCAATCATCACAAAAATTGTGGATACTTGTCAAAATGTCTGTGAGTAGACCCACTGACAGTTTGCACCCTTGTCTCTGTCACTGAGGAAAGAAAGGTACCTTCCATGACTTTCATGTGGTGAAGAGCCAGGCTAGGAAAATTCTCAACTGTGTTGCATCTTGCTCCCTGTTAGTGAGGGACATATTCACTTCTGGGGACCATCAGGATGACTTGATGGTTCTTGTTCTCTGGCAGCATATAAAACTCTCTGGCCTAAGCCCTGGACAGGGTTCAAGAGATCTGTGGAGAGGACCTAGATCAGGGCACATGCAGAGAGTTCAGGCAGAAGCAGCACTGTGTTAGAGGAAGGCAGCAGGCACATACCCTGTGCAATGCTGCAGTTCTGTCCTGTGTTCTCTCTGCTACCCTGAAACAAAACAAGGGGTTTGCAGACATTTCTGCAAGAATCATAGAATGGTCTGGGTTAGAAGGGTCCTTAAGGATCATCTTGCTCTAAGCCCCCTGCCATGAGCAGGGACACCTTCCACTAGACCAGGCTGCTCAGAGCCCCAGCCAACCTGGTCTCAAACACTTTGGGGAATGGGGCATCCACAACTCCAGGCAACCTGTTCCAGTGTCTCAACAACCTTCATGGTAAGAATTTCTTCCTAATATCTAGCTTAAACCGAATCTTTTTCAGCTTAAATCCATTGCCCCTCGTCCTATCACTGCATGTCCTTATAAAAAGTCTCTCTCCAAGAAAGATCCCTTCTGAGGTTGATCTTTCTCCAGTCTCACAGTCAGATCATGTCATCTTCCATTCAACAGAACATTGTTGGGTTTGCAACCCATAATCCCCAATTTTAGTCTCATTGTTTGTTTTAGATGTCTGACAACATTCACTTGCTTCTGTTGTTGGCAGTACTTACTGAAGTGATCATGGAGGTTTGCCATTCTCCCAGAACCACCTCTTTAAAAAACTACCTATTCTTTCAGAAGAGATGAGATTGAGCCAGAAAAAATTCTCATAAATCAACAATCCAACATAAAGGCCTCATATGAACCAGTCCTGATGGATATTTTTCTAATATTCCTTTATTTAAAAACAACAATGGAGATGCCACGACCTTACTCAGCATTCTACTCCAATGCCTAGTTATTACATTCATTACAAAGGTGATTAAACTACCTATTCTTTGTAGAAGAACAACCTTGCTGCTTAGATATTGCCTCTGTCATTGACAGGTCCTTCAAGCCCTCTCTTCTCAGTTCGTGCAAATAATTTCTGGGAGAAATAGAAGGATTTTCAGTTGAAAACATGTTTCTAGTCTTCATCACCTTCCTGAAAATATGAAATTCTGGTTTCATATTTAAATAGTAATTTTCTTGCTGTCACATTTGTAGTCATGTTTCCAAATTAAAAATCCATGTATTTTAGTGGTGTTAAAGATAAGACATATAATAAAAACTTTTAATGTGTAATTTTGTGTGTATATGTGAATACTCGTTTTCTTAAGGCTGAAAATTAAAAGAAAATCTCTTCAAAGTTTCTTTTTCCTGCCACAAAATATGATAGACCATCTTAGACTGTTTATAGATTTGACTTTGGTACCGGTGTTCATGTTTGAGCTCAAGTTCCTCTGGCTAAGTAGTGAAGCCAATTGCATCTATATTGATACTAAGAATGAAGTTTTCCCACTTGGAGAGAGACTTCCCCAAAGGATTACACCTCAACAGGCAGCCTGGGACCACATACTAGTTAACCTGACTACCTATTGG
This sequence comes from Grallaria varia, assembly GCA_013396735.1. Classification (NCBI taxonomy): domain Eukaryota; kingdom Metazoa; phylum Chordata; class Aves; order Passeriformes; family Formicariidae; genus Grallaria; species Grallaria varia. The sequence goes on from VWZG01001197.1 coordinate 35,880, forward strand.
TCACCTTCACTCATTGTACGATCTTCCTTAGTATATAGGTGAGATTTTTTTCCTGACTTTGGAAAAAAAAAAAAAAAAAAAAAAAAAAAAAAAAAAAAAGAAAAAGAAAATAAAAAAGAAGTTTCAAGGAAGCATACAAGACTTACTTTATCATCTAGTCCAGAATGAAACTGTGCACTGTAGATAACAAGAATAAGTTTCTTGGGACTATGAACATACCAGTTTTAGGTGTCTCAGGCTCCAGGCTTCTATTGCTTCCTTTTAGAAACTATTCTTCACTATAAAAGATTGCTTTCATATTTGTCAAATATTGCCTTGTCTTATTTTAAGCATCATCCATTTAACATGTGAAAAAGGAGTTAAGGTATCATACCTCAAATTCAGAGGTATAAGTACAAGCTTTTCTCCAGAGATGCTAAGGCTGCAAATCTAAACCAATTTCTGGTCATCCTGACAAAAAAATCTAAGCAAGCACTACACAAAAATGTCTTAATCTCTTCCCCGTGTGCTGTTGAGTTTCAAAAATAATATGCCTAAACCACACTTGAACATTGCATCATCAAACACATTTAGGTGACTCCTGAAACAAAGCAGTGAAGAAAACTTAATTTGATTAAACAAAACAGAGGAAAAGAATGTAAACATGCATTATAGCTGCAAATTTTCTAAAGAGATAGAAGGAATATTACTCTTCTCTCACATTCCAGGGGAATATTACCAAACAATATGTTTCAACACAACACATTTTAAGCATGTATTGAAAAGGGGGATTTTTGAAAAGGAGGAAAAAAAAAAAGAAAACCCAGAAAGGAATTCTAAAACTAATTCCATTTCCTGTATCATATAAAACTTTTCTATTTGTACAGTTTACTCTATAGCTACACATCTAGGCATCACTGCGAGAGCTGACACTTCAAAAGTAAGGACAGTGTCAGTATCAGAGCAAGCATAGGGGATGTTCCGATATCTTTTCTCCTGATTTACGGGAATTATGGGATCATTTGAATTTCAGTGGAAAACAGGGGAACGTAGCAGAGATGGATGAAGCCACATTCAGCTTTCACATTTAATATGGAAACAGTGGGGACTGTGGGGAAAGACAATCCTCCTCTTCTGAGAGACATTTATTGTGAAAACTGGAACTGGAGTGGAGGACCAGTGGAGGATCCAGAGGGCCTGCTGGCAGGCACTCAGATTGAAAGAGTGGCACCTTAGGAGGGAAGTCCTCTTTACTAACAGAAGATGGAAAATTTTTTTATGCTTGCCAAGCATATACACCTAGTTGTGCTGTGACTGACATATTCAGTATTTCCCACTCTGGGAAGTACTCTACAAGGCAGAAAAGGGGGGCATGGGCAGAGAAAGAGCCCCAAGAACAGTCAACATAATCCTATTTATGGCTTATGAAAGCATAACTGGGAGGAAAAGAGATGTAAATGGTACTGTATAGCATAATGGGCAAGATCATTGTGAAACACCAATCGTGCCTTTTTTTTTTTTTTTTTTTTGCATAATAGTTAATTGATTTGTATTAATAATAAAGGAAAATTGATTCAGAAAGTACCCAATCCCTTTTTAAAAATAAATAAATAAGAGGAGACAGATAAAGCATTTCAAGAACAAAGAAACAATAATAGGAAATGCGTAAGAAGCTAGAAAGGGAATAATTTCAGTAAATTCTGAAAAACACACGAGCATCCTCAGACCTGACCAAAACCAAAATTTGTCCCATTTCCTTCTTAGAGAAAAGATAAAAAATAAAAAGCAGTAAGGAGCTGACAAATAGAGCTATTGATTTTCACTTAATTATTTCTGGAAAAGATCTGATATTTTCTTGATTATTTCCAAGTTCAATTCAAGACAATAATTTACGATTTCTGTCTTTAACCACACCTTCATGAGTCACAACCATGAGACAAAAAGACTCCTTTAATGTATTTTTCTCAGTAGAAACATAGATTAAACAATAAGGAACACTTGATGGAACAAAGAAAATAAAAACAAAATTCCTTTATGAATTTCACACCCCACTGAATTCTATAAACTGAAAACATATTTTCTCTCTTCTCACTCATCTCTCTCCCTCTCTCCTTGTTTGAAAACAGTGGAAGAAAAAAAATGCTGTCTTTAAACTTCAAAAGATTTCTTCCCTCTGTTATCCTAAGAAACATTTTTCAGGTCATCAAAGAGTATTTAGCACTCAATGATTTCTCAGTGAAAAAGTCAATTCTTCATAAAGGAACACTTGTCCTATTCGTTTTCATACCTAGGTGAAAGGAGAAACCAAGGAAAATCAGAACTTATACAATAAAACCCCTGTGTGTATTTGTACACCCATGCACCTTGTGTATTTACTATATGTGAACACTGTACGCTGCATGCAGAAGAAAATAAATTGTGAGAAAATACTATTTCTCTCTTCCTGTTTTCCTCATCACCATTTGTAAGTACATTATATTTCAATTTCTGCAAAGAAATATCACTATTTCTAGTGCAAAATCTATTTACTGGTACCAGGTTTTCTATAGATCTGTGTTCATCTACTTTGGTAACATCATGCAAGAAATGGTGATTTAGTCAGTTAAGCAATTTGTTTCAAATGGTTTAAATTCTTTATTTCTCTCTTCAGTATACACTTGTAAGAATTCATTTTGCTTCTGTTATTTTTAAGTTATTTCTGTGAAATTCGGGCAGAAACTTCATTGAGACCTAAGTTTAAAGTGATGCCATTTAGTACAAGCATATAACAATGTTTCCTACTCTTTCATTTAGCACAGACCTGTATCAGAGTCTTATTACCTTAGTGACTTCCTTAAACCTCAAATACAAGTTGACTTGTACTGTATAGCTGCTGAAAATTAGCCCTGGAAAGCTTCATGTTAATATTTCAACATCACTAGACATATTTTCCAACTAATTCACTATTCCAGCAGTGGTACATAACCAAATCTTGTCCACACAAATGAATTTAGCTCTTTTCATTTACAGCACAGTAAGAAATGGAGGCATTGACATCCACAGTTACCTTCCACAAAATCAGTATTTTTCTAACAAACTTTTTGTCACTTGATGATTCAATTTTAAGTGGACTTTGAACAGTTCTGTTTCTGCTCTTCCAGCGTGCATATGTGCATTCTTGAGCACAGGGTCACGTGTGTCAAAAACCTTTCTATACTTTCAGTGTAAATGTGTGCAGGACATGATTCTCCTACACTGAAGCATTTTGGTATATTTAATATTTTTTCCCATTATGTCTTGGGTCATAAGCCAGATTCTCCAAGTGTTTCATATGGGAAGCAAGTTCTTCAAAAAACCATAAAAGAGCTTTTAATGAGTGCATTTTCCATGACTGTGAGAGATACAGACACTATTCATTATTATGTTTTTTGTATAATATTCCAGCAAATGTCCCACCTTACTTGGTCACTGGTTCTTCTTGTTTATGTCTCCATCCATCTCTTAAATTGCAGATAAATTTGTTAGATGTTATTTCACTCTAAATTTTAGATCTTCTCCCTGGATGTAGAAGACTGATATTCTAATCTTCACTTTATATCTAGTAAAGGAAGGACTTGAACATTTTAGAGTGCACCTTCTGCCATCTAGCCATTTTTGTTCTTTCACCTACCTGAAACCAGTAGGTGGGAAATTTTGGTACATGTTTATATTTATATACATAAGTCCACATATCAATAAGTAAAACACATACATGCATATGTTCCGGTTCAAAACTACAACATTTCATAAAAAATGAAATGCAATTATAAGTTCTGATGAATCTGAAAAAAAAATAAAATTGCAAAACAAATTGAAACCTTTGTAATGAAATTTAAGTGGCAATACGACCAATCACAACTCTGGTGAAATTATAGATCTACAGAAGACTGGCAGGTAGGAAGTACCTGCAATGGACAAGTGAAAACCCAACATTTAGTAGGAAGAAAGGCCAGTCAAACTAAAAAACTCAGGACCAGACTTAAGCTCACAGTAGGTTTAAAAAAATCTCAACATTGTCAAATGGCCAGAAGGAACGCTAGCAAGGTAGGTTAAAACTTCTTCTCAGGTTATTGAAGCCATCCTACACTGAATAAAGCATAATTTCTCAAGCAGTTACTGATCTTTACCAGTTAAAATTCCTTCTTAAAAACCTATCTTTTTTCTCTGTCCCTACAAATCGCCACCACCTGGGAGTGGTTATTCTGGCGGCCACCTGTGAGTATTTACACCACTGTGAATAATGTATGTGTACACCTGTAGCTACTGTAATTGCACCTTTCTCTTCTTTGTAGCCGTTGTTCCAGATTCAGTGAATCCCCAAATCGTGAAGTGTGTGGGAGGTGGATGTCTTTTTAATTTTCTGCCTCTGCAGTACAATAAAGCACCAATGTTTTTTTGAGGAGTTATAGCTGTTACCTGAATGTACTTGTAATATGCAACGTGCAGTATTCCATTTGGCAGGCATCAATAGCCTGGCTTATCTGCTGTGAAAACAAGGGAAAAGATACAGGTCAGTACAATCAGGCATGTGTACTTCTGGTAAACTAAAAAGATGTGCTGCAAAGTCACTGTGACCACCCCAGCTTGTGTGGGTAGCTACAGTGCTCCAGCATTCTCCATATGCATTTCTTCTTCAGCAGAGAAAAAGGACTTTGTTCATTTGCTTGAAGATCTGCACTCCTCTTAAGTTTTCCCTCCTACTTATTTGAGATCTTTCTGACTATCAAATCCACTTCACCTTTCCTCAGCTTTATCTTTAGATACATGTTTTCATACCTGATACTCCTTTTCATACACTGTTTTGTGGCTTCCCTGGTAAGATAAGCTGCATATTTTCATTCACATGTTCAGGTGTAGACACCTGTTACAAGTTCCTGAAGTCCATTCTGATGGAGACTTTTGGGTCACAGTCTCTCAGCAGTGTTCCCCCCCGCTTTTTAAGAGCCTTCCCTGTTACAAATCCAATCTCTCTTTAAGTTAACATTCCCACCACCCCCTTTGTCACTGTGCATTTCTGCTACAGGCACATCAAAAACTGCTGGCTACTACAGTAAATGTAGATGATGGCTTGCCCGTAAATTAGATTTGTGTGTGTAAAACCCATGCTTGTTTACACACTGGAATGATGCCAAAGACCAGCTCAGATGAAACAAAATATTTATGAATTGGATAAACTGGAAACTTACGTCTTTATAAGGTGCTCAGAGTGGATTCAGGTATAATTTCCCTTGCCCTGTGCTGGTTTTAATGAAAAATTTTCTTCTTAAGGACCATTAGAAATATTGCATTCGTAAAAGACACAACATTTTAATTTATACTCAGTAATATTAATGCAAAGCTTTAAAACAATCCTTTATGAAATAACTGATCTTAACTATTGTAATTCACATGAATTTAATTACACCGATTTTTAAAAGTAATTTAAATATTGCTTTAAGAGAAGTTGGTTTTTTGCTACCATAATAAAATAACTTGTTTTATACAAGATACAGAAGAATATAATTTGATCATTTCTTCTGTTAGCCTTTGTTAGATAGATTTTTACATAATCATTACTCATAATGTTCTGACAGATAATGCTATTACTAGCGTTACCATCTTTGCTATTATTATAAAAAATCTTCTGGCTTTGTGAAAATTTTAATTTATTAAAATGTAATGAAAGCACATCTAACATGAACCATAATTTATGAAAATTTCAGATGTGCTGCTTGACATTCATGTCATCAGGCTTCAAAAGTTTCACATCTGAAATGTGAAATTACACAGATTTATAAAGATCCTTTTTCAGCATGCTAGCTGGCACTATCTTCTGTAAAATGTATATGTTTGGCTTTAAAGAGACAGCGCATGCAATTTTAATGTCAGCACCAGCATCACCAAAAAGTGCCCTGGCAATCAGTGGAAAGGTTTAATAGGTTTCCTGTCTTGTTCTTAATTTGCTGAAATTACAAAATCAATACTTTCAGTTGTAGCTGCAGCTACCCGTTTTACTGCTTTAAGATAAAGTCTACAATAAAGTAACCTTCACTTTCAATTTGTAGCGCAGAACATCAGGGTGTTCTTGGCCACTAACTAGTCTTTCTTTTCTCAGCCAGTATGAGACATTCTAGGTGTGTGATTCTACCCTTCTAAGGGGAAAGATGCATTTTGTACTAAGCATAGTTCTCGTCAGTGACTTGTTTTGTTTATTTTTAACATCTCATTCTACTCTCTCCTCTCTCTGGACAGGTTGTTAATTATTTCCCACAGTATCTCTGCTGATGTTCTATACTGCATAACTAAGTGATTGGTGTCGAAATAGCTTAATCTTTATTTTACCTCCATCAGCCTCCATTTATGAAAAAGGAGAGTATTTTCCTGCTGCAGGTAAAAGAGGAAATTCTCCATAGTTAGTCACATTTTTAATAGTGAACATGACTGCATATGCAAAAGGTCTTTGAAAGGACCAAAACGAGGGCAATCAGGTCAACTCCCCACAAGAAAGGTCAAGCTCTTGTACAGAGCAAGAAGGAAAAAAATTATAAATAAATACCCTTCCACATGCTGCTCTTCCCTGCCTCCCTGCTCTTTAACGACAGAAGTGATAAAACATATCCTTACACTATCATTTAGTCTTCCAACTCAAGTGTAACTTTTCCAATGAATATTCTGCACTCAAAAATTAAAGTTGTAAGACAAAGCTTTGACCCTCTTGTCCTTCTTTTCCAATCAATTAAAACATTTTTAATTTTGGGAGTTTTTTTCTATGATAACCCTCTTCGTCTTTTAGAATATAACTTCTCTTCATCACTAAGCTGACCAATATTCTGGAGCTGTTAGCACTGGAGAAGAGCCTTGGCTTGCGTGGACCTCTTCTAGTGAAGCACTGAAAACAGTGCTAAGCTGCTGCTCACAGAAGATTGCAGCATAAGATCTCTTAGTGCCTTCCACTGATGCAAGATGTAATCACACCAAGGAAGGAAAGCTCTCAACACCTGCTACCCCAAATGTTAATGCATACACATGGACACAAACATACACACACACGTACACATACACGTGCTTGTTATACCTCTTCCTTTTCAGGCATAGCAATTTCAAGCTGGGAATTTTACTCATAAACAGCAAATGATGGAGTTAGGATACTGTAAAAAGAGACCTGGAATGGAACACAGCTCATCAGGAAAACAGAGCCTCCAAATGCCACAGTTCCCTTGCTTTATGCTCTGCATTTTTTTTAAACTAGCTGCTCAAGGTAAAAGCATGCTATTTATCTTGTGATGTACTCCCTGTAAATGAAAATTCAGAGTAGATCTAGAAACAATATTGCACCAAAGGAAACAAAAGCATTTGTCTCTAAACAAGTTGAGAGAAATGCCAAATGATTCAATGAAGATCGCTCGTGTCACTTATGTTTGTTTTGATTGGAACTCCTGTGTTTACAGCACTCAACTCAGCGTGCTCTGAACCCCAAATCTATATTTAATTTAAAGCATTGCACCATCACTCAAATCTTTCGGCAGTCTAAAGAACAAGGACAGAGGGACCTGTTTACATGGAGCACTTTTACATGCTCCAAGGGATCGCAGAATTGTTTTAAACAAATTATATTGAGATAAAAAAAGAAATGAAGGTTTGAAATGTAATTGTGAAACAAAATATTTACAAGTACTTCTGGGACTTTGCCCACATTATCTGTCACTTTTGGGGTATTCTCACTAGGAGATCATATTGCAAAACAAAACAACCTATTCCAAAATCAGCTCTAAACTGCAAAATAAGATGAATCTCAGCAACCTTAATTTTTATTAGAACCAATATGCTTACCAGGAAATGTAATGCAATAAAGACAGCCATCGCTACAACACTGAAAGCTTTGTACAAATTCACAATGGTTTAGGGAGTTAAATAGAATAAAGTAAATCATCAACACACATTGAGGGGGCCCAATCCTTTAAGAGGCAGAAAGCAAACTTATACAAAGATAACCAACTGAAGAGAAAAAAAACAAGCCCCCATTTAAACATACACAAGTGGTCTTAAAACATGTCTGGCTTGTCAAAGGGAATGAGCCCTCAGTTTCTATTACCTTCAGCCAGGGTAGAATCTTCTTGCTATTTTGCAAAAACAGCCCTGATGCAAATGGGGAGTTACTAATGTCATATGCATGGTGTCAAAGAGCAGCAAACCTTCTCGCTGTAACCATGGTGGTAGCATGCATCAGCAGCAACATTATTGCAGTGGTTTTCAATCCTTGTCAGGCTGCTGGTGTAAAAGTCTCTCTAACTAAATTTAGGGGTCTCTCCAGGGAAAGGAAGCTGACATAGAAGAGAGTTTAGAAAACTAGACATAGTTTATCTATCTGTGCCATCCAAGTTTTCCCAACATGCCATGACGTTCGCAGGGGAGCCTGTTACCTACTTTGGAAATGTAGGAGTTTTTGCGCATTGACCCACCCTTTTCACTTCCCTTTGCGGAGGTGGCCAGGCTGGAATTGCTGCCTCTGTCCCTCGCTGGGCCAGCCCATGTGTGAAGTTTGACCATAGCCTATCAGAAATTTTGTCTGCAGATACTACTCACTGTGAAGCATGTTCCATGTTCCCTTCTCTATGGCTCTGTCAATCTTTATAGGAGTCTGGGCATGAGGGTGATGGGGCAGAGGGGCCAATGCTGCATCATGGGCACATGCAGTTAACCAACCTGCCCAGCGCATCTCTAGCTGGGATCAGAATAAGGTCAAATTTGCAGCACCAAGTCCCAATTCCCTTAGACAGGAGGAGAACGCTGTGTTTTGGGAGGCGATACCCAAAAGTTTCAGCACTAGGCAGTCTCCAGCCTTCAGGAAAATGCAGAGAGAGAAGGAGACCTGACCAAAATTAGCTCCAACCCTGGAAAAAGGAGACAGTCTTGTAATAGCTTTTCACCTCTTACCAGAAACATTTGTCCAGCATCTGTGTTTCTTTCAGCCCTGTTGTGCTTCTCAGCAGACAGGGTAATTTTACCCAGAGGATTTTGGCTATCTAAGCTATGCTTAATCATTTGGCCCCATTACATCACTACAAAACAGTTCAAAATAGAGGGCTCCTTTTAATAGATTTCTTGCTTCAGCTAACAAAAATTATTTGAACTTCAGTTTTAGCTGAGCTTATTAAAGCAGGACTGTGTTTAAGTTATAGTAATTGTCAATAAAGTCTTTTATAGCAGATTTAACTCAGCATATTTTAGATCTTGCCAATTTGAGACAGTTTCCATAAAAAGAAGAACAGCAATGTTACACAGTGATAACTCAAAAATGGAAAAAAGGAATTATTTAGCATAAAAGGAATTATTTAACATAGTAAAAGAAGGTATAACTAGGAGTAATGGGAGGAAATTAATAAAGGGAATATATCAGTAGAGGAAAAAGAAAAACCTGACTGTGAGTTAACCAATAGAAAAATCTCCCCAGAGAGCAAAGAGTGGCCCACTGCTAGCCAATTTTAAAATAACTAGCCAAAAAATTACCAAGTAAATACACAGGCTGGAAATAATTTTGCACCCATACAGACAGAAGACTGGATTACCATTCTGTCCCCCACTTCTAAATTTTATGAAAGTGAACAAATAAATTGAGCTTTCTGATTGACAAATCTAGTGAAATTCAGCATCCTGACTGCTGAGATGTAATTGCACAGCTTTTATCTTTGCCAGCATCAGAAGACGAGGGGGGGAAAATGGAAGGAAAAGGGTTGGGTTTATGTTTTGTGCGTTTTCTTTTCTTTTTAGTTGACATTCATTTTTTTGGTCTGAGTGATTAGTTATAGTTGACTTAGCTAGTAATAATTTGTTCCTTGACTGACAATAAGACAACAAAAATTATTTATGCTAAAAAATGCTACGGAACAATAACCTAAATGGTATTTTTAATCAATAATTTTAACAGTAAAATAAAGCAGAAAAGCCAAAATACTCTTATAGAGAGACCTCACAGTCATATTGAAATGCAATAATTTCTAAAAATTCAGAATGAAAATTAACACCCTTCTGAACTCTCTGTTTTGCTAGACATTACATAAAACATTGCGTTTATATGAGTGAATTGAGGAAATGCAAAGGTATTTGTGGGGTTTAATATTATTTTACAATTGTTTTAAATGTACTGAAAACCACACTGATTTTTTAGACTAAGAGCAAGTTTGCAGATGTGAAGCAAGCTATCCCATACCAATTAGACAGCAATACCTGTTCAGTAAAAAGGATGAAACTTCTCCTGGTGTTGAGCCTTTTTGGATAGCATAAAACTTTTGAGTTATTCAATGTCTGCATTAATACAGCAGGAAACCTATTTATTAGTCCTTAGAAAAATTTAATTGAATGTGATTGAATGTGATTGAATGTGATTGAAATTAGTAAATATAAATCCTCTGAAGAGTTTCTATATATTTATGACTATCACATGTTTTGAAAGAAAGAAATAAGATAATCAACAGTTTTGATTTTAGCATCATTACATGTGAAAGCATTGCAACAATTTTTAAAAACATTGTTATAATATATGAACAGTTTATACTTCATTCAAGATTTAAAATATATCTTTTTTTTTTCTTGCTTTAAATATAAGACCTATCATTACTCCTGAATGTATAACATGCCATAAACCCTTGCATCTACTTATTTTTTAGCCACGTCTGCTGACACGTAGCTGATTTCAGCCTGATCTACAGTAAAAATGGAAATTACAACAGCAACTCTGACAGTCTCGGGCCAAACCAATGTTAACCTGCACAGCTGGGATTTTGTACGATTTTTTGGTTTACTTTTGGTGTTGTGCGGGCTTGCCATGGGCACATTACGAATTTGGTGGGGTTTGAACATGTTTTTTCTTATTATGCAAGTGCAAGTGCAAGTGCAAGTGCTTATACTAACACTTGTGCTCATCATATATTTGTCCTTTATTTTTAAGGATGAAAAGATGTATTTATAAATAAAGCAGAGAAGTTTAAAAAGAAATTACTACAGAACTCCTCTATAAAATAGATATACTTATAGTAAGTTACACAAATATCAATGTTGCCATTTAGCAGTTTTAAATAGAGTATTCTGTCATGTAAAATTGTTTTACAGTGTGATTAATATTGCTAAAAGATTGATACATTGACTGGTGGAGGGAGGGTTAGGTTTATGGGGGGTTTTGTTGAAATAAGAGTATGGTGCACATCAGTTACATGTTAAAGTAAGAAATGGATTTTTAGAACTTCCTGGGCATTATTTAATTTATTATAAAACTTCAAAGTACCCTAAGCTTTGTGTGTAAATTCACAGCTAAAATAAACAAATTACAAAGGAAAAAAATATCAATGCAATTTTAAATAAGGTCATGTAGTTTGAGATCAGTGTATTTTTTTGTTAAGCATAAAATAGAATGATTTCCTAACCTGATCCTCCCTAGCAATGTTGCCAACTTTTGTGTTACAAATAAGTAATTGGAGTAACAAAACAAATAGTCATATTGCAACTAAAAGCTTATGATTGCATCATAAAAATACATAAATCATTACCATTTTTACATTTAAAATCTCTATTGAAGTGTGTTTGAGTAGTTCAGGGCAAAATAATTAAAAAAAAAATTAGTATTGAGGCTTAAATGTAAGCACTGATCAGAAGTTGTTCAGCGCAATGCTGTTTTTACATAATGCTGTGACTCACCACTTACTCTGAGGGGTATCAACTGGTTCACATGTGAAAAAAGTGTGGATGGTGAAGTGGAAGTTCAAAATACACTTGAAACATCACACCTCTCTCTGTCTAGCTGCCATGATATGCTAACAAGAACAGCGTGTTTTGTGCACATCCAAATAAACTTCAATAACCATTCACCCCTTCTGCTTATAGGCAACCAGTATGTCCGGAAATAGGGCATGGTTTCATATGGATATCCATATATACAGTCATCACAATGCCAGTTTCAATAAGATGTACAAACAGTCAAAGGAAGAATTTAGTCCTAACCTGCTTCCTTAAAAATAAGTATGTACTAATGTGCATGTACTTCATTAAGACATGCTTTAAATTAAACATTTTATCATGTCACTTATATTCACCTGATAAACAATAGGACTCTGTAAGCTGATTTTTTAAAAGATTTGATTATTTTTCTACTATTTAAAATCTCACAACTTCAGAACCAAGCTAACTTACAAGAAGAACATCACAAAATTAGGCAGGGAAATTTCAGATATTATTATATGCATTTAATTTTAAATATCTATCTGGAGAGAGATAAAATTGCAGTAAAAAAAAAAAACAAACCCTATTTTAATAATTCAATTTAATTGTAATAGAACAATTGCAGAAAAACAATTCTGTAAATTATTGTCTTTTCAGAATTTTAGGAAAAGCCATTATTTTAATATTTCTCCGTATCTGTCTTTTCCCCTCAGTTTTCTTAATTTGGTTCTGTTCACTTCCCTTCACTTCCTGTTTTCCTGTATTCTCTCTATTTTAGCAGATGTAGTCAGCAAAAAATCTTTTCTATAACCATCTTTTCTAATTATTGTTATTTCTAAAAATTAGATACCTGGAAAAAATAATATTATCACAAGTAACGTCCTTCTGCAAACTCTGACAAAAGCAAAAGCTGTTTCAGTAAGGTTTCAGCACCTCACCCCTGCCCAAGAAGGTAGATAAGGGCATCTTTTACAAGGCAGCTAAGTCACTCTATGCAATGTCAACTACTGGGAATAGAGAAACAGNAACTACTGGGAATAGAGAAACAGTGAGACTAGAAAGCAAAGCCTTAGGTCTTTATTTCTTTTCTCCTTCTTAAGATCTACTACTTATTAGCATTGCCTGATAATACAGACAAAATTTTACCCAAAAAACCCCAAAAAGTCATCACAAATATTTGCCTTGGTTACAGCAGTTTTGTTCTGTGCAAAACAAGAATACACTCCACGTCTTACTTATTTACCTATGACTGTTTAGTATCTTATTGTTAGTTATAAAACCCCACAATCTCCCCATTTGATTACACTTTGCTTTAATCATATGTAAGTAAATTCTATATTGTTGATGCAGAATTTTGCGACCGAGCTTTTCCCTTTCCTGTAGTACTGCGAGATTTAGAAGGCAAGCCACGCACTCATTCTAACAAAGCCATATAACAGGGTTGGAGGGGAGAAGCAATTTGGAGTCTATAGGAAGGTTACCATAAAATTTACATTTTCCATAAAATATAAGTAGCCACCATTTTGCTGTAATCCCAGAGCAGCAACGAAATGGTGGTACAGGAGAAAACTACCCTATCAGACACATTTCATCATTGCTTCTATCCATCACTATCTTCTTTCACTAGCATGATTATCATTTACCTTTGTCCTTCTTACAAGCAGCATCCTCATTTTAGATTAAAAATTAAGAGATGCAACACAGTAAATAGTTAAGATGTAATTATCAAACTAAGACTACATACTGTACAAGTTCTATTCTTCCCCCCCCTCCCCACTTCAAACTGCAAAAAAAGTACTGCATAGCGTTTCTATCACACAGTGATGAACACATCTCTTGGAACTGCTACTGTACGAAAGCTGTATCCTAGAGGTAGAACACATGGTATGGAATATGGCTGCTGCATTGGTCAGTATGTGTTTTAATTATTATATGATGAGTTATACATAAGTAACACTCAGAAGACCAAAATGGCTTAAACAGATTGGTTTTGATTGTAATGTACAATGTTGCATTTTTTGGAAGCATTTTATACTTAAGTGAATATGCATATTGGCATACTCAATTTATATTTAGAAATGTGTATTAAAGCATCAATTTTGCTAAGAAATGCCTTTTGTGTGTGTGTGTTATTGCATGCTTTTCAGAAGGTGTGGAAAGGAGTGCCTACTTGTACATAAAGAGGGAAACAGTATTTGTAGATTAGTGCAGGTCTGTTCTGTGATATTGTGCTGTACATACTAAAAGAATTCAGAAAGTTTATTCCGTAATCTCTAAAGAAGCACTATGTGTTATAAGCTTTGCTAACCAGTTCCTAAATTTCTAAATTTGTAATAAACCAGAACAGTATATTCTGTAATATATTTTCTAAAACTGTGCTTGGTGTTTATTACTTTAAATATGTAATGAAGTTAAGATGAATGACATTTACAAATACAGGATGTCATAGGAAAATGTTCTTGTTTTTCAGACACAAGTTGAACATTTTAGATGCCAATATCATGTTTTAACTGGCAAATCACAAAACACAAAAATGTGGGTCATTTAAGTGATAATAGATACTGAATTTAATTGATTTTAGGAAAATCTTTCGAAAACATCCTTAATGATGTGAAATTTGTTTGTACAAATCTGCAATTACGTACAAGTAAAACAAACGTCCTGCTCCTTCTTAAGTACTCCCATTCTTTCCCAATTCAAAGCAAAGAGGATTTAGGTAACACTGCCACCTATTGCTTAAAGGTCATAGTTACTAAGATCTGCTGCAATTTTTTGTCACTTATCATTGCTTGTTTTGACTACTATGCTTTCACTATTTCTAACAACTGATTGAGACTTTCATATTCTTTCATATAACAAATAACAATCATCTGACTTCAGTACTATGGCTATAATTTATCAGGCACTAATGAAAACTTAAGAAACTTTCAATATTGATGAAATTAAGTTGCTAGGAAATATTTTCAAAAATATTTCAGACACAAAATCCATTCAGAAAACAAACAAAAAGAAGATTCTTCAGGCTATAACATGACAGATATTACAAAATCCAATTTATTGGTTAAATAAAAGCTTTCTGACATAGTCCAAAATAACAAAATTCTTGCTTACATTTTGTGAGTGGTTAGGCAAATGTCCAGACTCTAACACACATCTGCAGGTCTCTTAGGGACACAGCTTTAAACCATGAAAATAAGTCGCTGTAAAATCAGACCTAATTCTTTTCAGTAAATAATTCTGTTTTGAAGATAATCATCAAGAGATCACTAATTCCACATCTGAACAAGAATCATGCCATAAAAATAACCTTTGTCAGCTTAGGGGAGGGGGAAGGGGGGAAAGA
>VWZG01001198.1:5100-33419 GCA_013396735.1 Grallaria varia
AAAAAGCTGCTTTTCCAACACATGTAAATATCTATATCCTTCTTTATTTGAGGCTTAGAAAATAGTGCTTCAAACAATAAAGTAAAATCCACAGCTTTCAGCAAAAGAATAGTTCTGAATAAATTTCCAAACCCAGTAGCAAATCTATTTAGCCTCATGCTTGGGCTATAAAACTCATTTTAAAAAAGTCAGCACCATAATTGAAAGGTTTGTCTTTCTTCTGAAAAATTGCTGTATATAAATGTCACTGCACTTGATATGGAAATGAAATGTCAATTCTTTGTATATTCATTTTTGAAACTGTTTTATGCCCTAATCTCTCACACTATTTTAGATTCAAATATACTACCAGCAAATGTAACAGCCAGTATCAAAACTTCTCATTTGCTCTGTTAAAATTAATTCTAAGCATAAAAATTAGAAAAAAAATTATATTGCTCACTCAATAATGCCTTACAGCCTTTTCTATAGTGATGTGATTTAAAAGATACACTTTTATTGACATAAGTGTACGTTCAGCTAAGAAAAATAACATAGATTGATCTTTCTACAGGAAGGTGGTTGGAAAAGAGGGAACACTGCTAGAACAAGTCTATTATGGATATTATAACTCCTTCCTCCAAGAGCAAACTAAACCTTCCACACATATGCACTGAAAATGTCTTGTCTTTTCTACAAACAATCTACACCACTCGCTAATTCAATTAAGAAATGGATATTTTGGGGTGTTTAATAGCATTCAACCATAATTCCATGGTATAACATGAGACTCTGAAGGGGAGAATGTCTTACATTTGCAATTTAAAAAGGAAGAAAAAGGAAAGGAGATGAGCATGGGGGTGGACAAGAGGAAAGGGATGCTTGAATAAAGCTTTCTACTGCAGCTGCATTCTTCCATCTGTGACAAAAATATATAAAAGGAGAGCAAGTCTAACAAGAAACAATACTTAGGGATTAGACCATCTATTATTTGTCCCATTTAAGTAAAACTCATTATGCACCATGATTGCACAGAACAACGCTGAGCTGGTATTCTGTGAAATGCGAGCGAATAATTCACTCAAAAGAGAAGTGAAATCTTCTTTAAAGAGAAATTTAATACCTTCCAGCTGTCATCAAATGCTGTTTTGTACAGGTGAAAAAAAGGCAAGCCCGTTGCATGTTTTTCTGGCAACCTGCTAGGCCTATCATCAGCTTTACCCTAAGGGACTAAACCTGTATTTACTGCAACACTGGATTCGGTCGAATTTATCGATTCAGTAGGATTTTTGGGCAGCGTGGATCAATTACAGTAGCAGCTCTGAACATTCATGTCATGATCTGTGATGCGTGATGACCATGTTTTTAAACTTGTTTTAAATACATTGATGCTCAGATGAGATTTTTTTTTTTGCTGTAAGCACAAAGGCTGAGCTTGGAGGAGTTCCTGAAGTGTTTGCACTACTGCAGTAACCTGAGATAAAACTTTCATGTGTGTGTTGCAGAGGAAACCCTCTTTGTCAAAGAGAAACACGTCAAAGAAGATCCTCTGAGGAGAAGTCTCACGTTTGGATACTTATCTATAGTTCCTCATTACATTTATATCTGCTAGGTTAAAGAATTTCCAAGTTCTTGCACTAAAGGAAAACAAAGCATCCAGTCTAAGGCACAAAGCATGCCTTGTGAGTCTGATGGTTTTCTAGGATAAGATTAATGATTTGGTATTTTAATCCATGTGGACTTATATGAACGCAGTGGATGGACAATATATGAATTTACGTGGACTGTCAGCCTCAGAGAGTTGCAATCAGCAGAAATAAAAATCCAACTGCCAGGCAATTGCTAGAGATTCCCAGAGCATGTTCTGTAGCTGACAGTAACAAACCAGGGTGCAAAGGGGCAGGGCTATTATATTTTGGGACCTTGACAGACTGAAGCAATGAGAGGAATTCCATGAAATTCAGTGAAGTAAGGCAATGTTAAACCCTGTGTCTGTAATGGAATGGCACTTTGCAACCACAGAGGCTGGGTGTCAGCTGGAGAGGAGCAAACTGCAGAAGACTCAGGATCCTAGAGGACGAGCTGAACGTAAGGCAGCAGGATGTGTTTCCAGCAATGAAGGACAAGGGCACACCGGACTAGGGTTGCTAATACTGACATTGAGTGTAGTGAGCAGATCTATGGAATTTATTCTTTCGCTTTATTCAGCCCTTGTGAAGCTGTGATTGCAGAACTGTGTCCACTTCTAGTTTCTCAAGTACATGATAGATAAGTGCATACTGGAATACAAATCCAGTGGTCAGAGATTGGATCGCACGACATATGGGGAGAGGCTCAGAGAACTTGTTTTTTTTAGGAAGGAAAATACAATAAGGTCTGGGTTCTTTTGAGAATGGGCAATGACATTTCTAAAGAGCAAAAGATAGGACAACATATGACATATAGATATAAACTAAAGAGAACCCAAAAAAGATGTTGATATTCAGGATAATTCAGACTTCAAAATTATTCTCTTCTGAGGAAATCTACCAAGAAAAACATTTTGAACAGAGAATACGTGCTTTCAGCTCCCACTCACTTATTACTGTTGGAAGCTTAAATATTAAAAAAGAATTCCTGAAAGTAGAAATTAATAGTAGTTTTTAATTTTTGAAAAGTAACATCCATTTTTTAACCTGGCGCCCTCATAAAAATTTATCTTTATACACTTGCTTTGAAAATTTAGAGATAAGCTGAGCAATAAATTAAAATAAACAATGCTTTATTTTTTGGATATAGCGAATAGTAATCAAAGTAATTTTTAGGGCTACTAAGATACCAACTCTTGCTTGGAAAAATAATATCTTGAATCAGAAAGGTGGTAATGAAACATCAGGAAGAGTTGTCTGTGCTTTCTTCCTCACTCTTTATTGCTTTGAATGTTACTCTACCTAAATTTTAACGGGATTAATATTGCATTTAAAATAAAAAAAAAATTACAAACATCAGCTTAAACAGTCGCTTCAACCCCAGTCTTGACTGTCCACTTTCTTTATTTACAGACTCATGGCATTTTCCTCTGATTTTAGAAGGGGCAATTTGTCTGCTATTCCATAAAAGCAACAAATGCTGCTATATGATGACATTAATTAAACTGAAGCTGAGAAGAGGAAAATCACTGAGACCTCATTTTGCCTTAAAGCCCAAATATATCACCTCCTTTAAACCAGATTTCCTTACCTACAGAGCAAAGATCTGTAACCTTGATCTCCCACATTGTCACTGAAATGGCTAATAGCTACTTTTTAATGCAAATTCATTTTCTCACACAGCCAATTTAAGTGTCATTCAATTTTCTTATCTGTGGCCATATGCTTAAAAATAATTACTCTGCTAGCATTTTTAATTAAAATGATGTTATCTATGGTTCTAGATGCATTAAATACACCATTGATCTCAGATATCGAATAAAATTTCGATAGATGAGTCATGTCATGCATCTTTTGGTTTTACAGCCTGCATTGTAACTGGTACTAAATGTGAAGCACAGGTGGAATAGGCACCTCCAAAGTCTCTCATACATAACTATCAGATATCGAAAAGCATGTTTGTTTCTTGGTGGGGTTTTGGGGTTTGGGGTTAGAGGGTTTTTTGTTTGTTTTTTGGGGGGGTTTTTTTAATCTATAACATCTGTGTTAGTCTTAATAAGATCAGTAGTTTTTAAGCTGGTTTCTGAGGCTAAATTCTTCCCTTGGTTATAACTGTCAACCCTCCCTTCAGTGGCACATCCCTCCAGGCCATGTGTATCCAGTATAGAAAATCTGTGAGACCAAATGAAGGCTCTAGGAAAACTTAAATATTTACATTGTTCAATTAATTTTTCATGAGCATTTCAGATCAAGTTCATTGAGTCTGTCCCTTAAATACATCAAATGGCTTAACATGTGTCAGCTTCATAATTAATAATTAATCAATTAATTATTTGCAAACAACAATAATAGAATTTCTACTGCAAGGTACTGATCACCACTATTCTCTCTTAACCAAACTATGGCTGTTAAAATGAATGTTTATATATTTTATATTAACTTCATGTCTTAATTTACCACAGGCTGCTTATATCTGATGCTATAAGGAGATCAATACCTATTATTATGTTTTTCAAGAAATTGGTGTATAACATGAATGAATTAGGAACAGGGATATCTAGTTTACATCTGGTAAATAGTCATCTGCAAAGAGATGCATCCACACAGTGCATTCAGTGTTACAGAAACTAGGAAAAAAAATAAATCCTGGTATCAATTTATGGATTTTTTTCCTGCAAACAATAAAAAAAAAGCAGTGATTGCACACTGACTGCAAGTGTTTGTGATTTAAATCATTTTATGACTCAACACACTATCAAATCCAATTTCCAAAACCTTAAAATTATTTTCTTACAACTAGGAAACTGAAAAGGAAAATCAATATAATTTCATTAATTTAAGGAATAGTGATGGAATCTTATGACCTAAAAACTGATTTAGGTGTAGACTTTGCTGTATTCAAGAACCTTAATAATAAATAAAAAAATAATAAAAATTAATTGCTTAGTGCAACTTGAATTATGTCTTTAGCTGTCTTCAAACAGGTAGTGCAGTTAAAACTGAAGCTCACGTCAGTTAGAACAGCTGCCACCACGTATTATCTTAAGTGACAACACTCTCATGTTTTCTGATTTTTCTCCACCTACATATTTATTTGCCTTTGTTACTAATGATGTCTATTTTATCAAATTTTATGTTTAATGATACATTAATCAAATACTCTTTGAATGTGGCAACATTTTAAGCAGAATCTTCAGTGAATAAAGCAGACGAATTTTGGCTTTATGACCACAGAGTGCAGCAATCTGCTATGACAACCACTTTGTTTCCCCAAATGATCCAAGACAACATCCTCACCGTATAAGCCCACTCCCAAACTCCACTGAAATCAATGTTACTCTTCTGACTTCTTGTTGCTGATTTGGAATGAACTCAGCACCTCTGCTATGAGTGTGGGCAGTCACAAGTCCATGCTTTCTCTTTTGTAATTTTATATTTTGCCACTCTTCCAGTTTGTTTCTCCTTTCTAAGGATAGAATTAGTTTATCTGTGTGTGAACAATGATTCTGTGCATAATCATCAGACCTGATTTGTGTGGAGCCCCAGCACAGCATGTCTGAAAGGAGAGCAAATGTAAACTAAAACAATTAAAACAAATTAATGAACTGGCATGTATTAGTACAGGCTGAAGCTTGGGTTGCTTGATTTGTTAGATATAATTTCGTTTTTTCTTAACATGCGACTGTATGAAAAACTTACATTCCTTCATTGAAGTGCAAAATAGAAAATTTACTACTCATATTTATGTTAACATTTGAAGCAGCAAAATGTCTGAAAAAACCTCTTAAATAAGGATGAGTTTTGATGTGTAACTTTCCAGAATTTTTCAATCTATTTACTATGCTTGAGGTACATTAATTCCATTTCCGAATTCCCATATCTGCATTTAAAAATTATCTTTATTAAAGCATCTTCAATTATATAGATTCCTATATTTAGCCAGTGGTTTCACTCAGCTGCATTTCATTAATTTGGATTAACACCATATGCGGATTTGGAATTCCATATCTTAATATAATATCTCATAAGTAGAATTCTTGAGACCAACCAAGGAAAAAAAAAAAAAAGCTATGTAAAACTGAACATTTTTGTAATAGCATCCCAGGTATTCTGAAAGACACGATACTCCACAAATGATCTTTTAAATTAACAGTGAAAGGAAGTTTTCAGCACAGTTATGAGTTAGAAATTAGTTAATTGCACATAATACCTGTATGATAGCAGAAGAATGGTTTCCATATATTATTTTGGTTTTAAGTCACATTTAAACAAAAACATAAAAGGAAAATTATTCTTGAACAGTTAATAGTGACTTAATAGCATACATATATATAATCTGGCATATCTTCTCTCACATAAAAAGGGATGAAATCTTTCTATTGAAATGATAAAATGCCATATATGCTGGGAAATAAATGGTTTTTTTCCCCCTGTTTATAATTTAACAAAGATCCTGTACAAAGATATATCAAGGACAAGTTGTTCCCTAATTCAACAAATTCAGTGTTTCTTTGTTAGTGGGTAAGTAGTAAGTGTTTTAGAGCACAACTTTAATGTGTTGGGAGAAGAGGGAACAACAAAACCAGAAAAGCCATTTAGTACAGAAGATGTATTTCCCTTAAAAACTCCCAGTAAAGTTTTCTTATTTCCTACTCCTCAGTGAGTAGCTTCAAAGAAGTAAAAGTGATTAACACTGTGCTCATCAACTACCCCGTTTGAAAGTAGCTGCAGAGAATGTAAATAATAGCAAAAGAAAGCAACCACATCCAAAATGAGAGCATGGAGCTGAGCTGTTAGTTTAGATTTTACTTGACTATAACTTGTCTGGTTCCTAAACCTGAAATGGTATGAGAATTAATTTATTTGTTTCAAAATAAGATGTGCTTTTGAAACAAAATGAGATGTTGCCCTTTTTAATTTTATCTATCCCTGAGGGGACTGGATCAGAACCATACCCGGCTAAAGGAGTTTTGAGGTACCGAATTTGCTTTATTCCACATTGGAATACAAACATTTTTTTCCAAGGCTACATGAGACTAGAATAATGTCAAAATGATTAAAACTTTCCATCCTCTATCTCTTTTTCCAGTACTAAAAAGATCTAAAGATTAAGAAACCCCTGAGAAATAGTTGTTTTTTAAAAGAGTTCTGACCACTGACAGTCTTGATTTATCTTTTAGCATCTGGTCCCACAGTCTATTTTGAAAGTAAAAGATTGTGGGGAACCAGTCCTGGAAATAAATACTGCTAGAGCCTGTATTATGTCCAGCGACGAACCTCACTTAGTGAACACAAAGAAAGAGCAGCATTCAATTTAAAGTGTTTCAGAGCACCGCCTTTTTCCATGGCATTGCAAGAAAACCACGTGTATGTGTGTGCGCCATTAAAAGAGAGAGCAAGAGTGTACGCAAAAGGAATCACTGGGGGCTCAGCTCCCTTGTTTTCAGATGGGTGGGAAACTGATTAAACCAGGGGGCTTGGCATAATGGAAAGAGTGAGCTGCGTGGCAGGGTAGAACTTGGCACCTCATCTGCTCTTGAGAACCTAAGAGCTGGGACATTCCACCTGGAGCATAAAAGAAGTGTGATGCCCCTATTTTCTTTGAGGAGATAAAGGCAGAACATCAGACTTGTGCCCAGCTCCACTGGCCTTCTCTGGACGTGTCCCAGCCCCTCAGGGTCTTCCTTGGAGTGAGAGGCTCAAAACTGAACACAGGATTTGAGGTGTGGCCTCAGCAGTGCCCAGCACAGTCTCTGCTCTGGTCCTGATGGCCACTGTTGCTGATAAAAAAGGCAGGAATGAAACAAGAAATTTCTTCTTTGTAGATCAAGGGAAAGGTTGGGCGTCTTCCCATCGTATTTCAGTGCAATTTCTGAAAGTTTTGCCATTACATTCCTAAAATCCTGCATTAAAGTAAATTTTTCTTTTTCGTTCCTTGTACCTTTATCTAGGCACCGCAATTTAACACATTTATTATTATTTCTTTTATGCATATAATTTCTAGTAAAATGTCTTTTAAAAACAAAGTCTCAAGGGGGATAGAGGTAGAGGGAAGAGTTTCTTTGCCTGACAGTTATGTACCTTTCACTCTGGTTAATATTTTAGTAGTCATTTACCTCAGAGAGAATTTTTTTCTCTAATGTATCAAACACATTTCAAAATATGCTCCTGATTTCCTGTGGTTTTCCACATTTGAAATTCAAATTGAATGCATGTAATTAGAACCAGTTCACCTGAGTTCACTGAAATCTTAATTCTTCACTGAAATTCTTCACTGAAAACTTAAATTCTTTATTGTTGTAGCACTTTTCAGCAAGCTACTGGATGTTTTCCATTACATTCTTTTCCTTCAAAAACATTAGATAATTTAAACACTCCATTCTAAAAGATAGAAGGGAATTATAATTACGTACTGTCAGTAATATAATACCTGATGATTTGAAGAACTAAAACTGATTTTTTTTTTAATCATCGCTCCTTTTTTAAAATGTTTTGAAGGCATACATATGAAAATTGACAGAATGACAAATTGATATGCAAAATCTTAAACTTCATCTTCACTGTAGTGTTTCATGCAGCACACACAAAGCAAGCAGCATGATATTTTTCATTCTCCTTGCCTTTCAGCTCCAGCCTTTATCCACTGCAGTAGCTGTGTCCATCAGCCATTCCAATGTATGACAAGCAAGTAACAGCTTTTAGGCTTCAAAGAAGACAGTCAGTCATACCGAAGGCTCTAATGGAGGTTAAGCAGGGATGACAGGGTTGCAGATTTTTTTTTTTTTTTTTTAGAAGTCAAAATTTCTCATTTGGGTCAAAAAGATCATGCAATGAAGACTGCTGCTCTGACCATTGTTGGACAGAGGACTTGCATTCAGGCTGCCTCTACAGAGAAATAAATACATGTAAGAATTTCTCCAGTCTGTTGTTATAAAAGGAATTAGGCTTAGATGATCACAGGTATCGTGGAGCCCTCCAAACAAGTCTCACTTTGCCAGCAGAGTTCACGCCATCTATTTTTACTGTTCTGGCCTATTCCAAGGCCTGCACATTTACCTTTCTAATACTTCAAGTACTACTTGATAGCACAGTAGATAATACTACATTTTCATAAAGAATTTTTTTCATGTAGTAACTAGATTGTTAAATTGTACAATACTGATGTGTGTGTAAAATAATCCCATTGTACCTCCTGCTCCTGCATGTTGGGCAGAATGATACCAAGCAGTTAAAATCTCTCTCTACCTGCAGAAGATCTGAGTTTTTCCTTAGGTGTAAGACAGTAGAGACTAATAGAAAACACCAAATGGAAAAGCCATCAAAAATTATAGTTTTTCATGTGATTTTCCAATATTTTTTACATTGGTCCAATGTTATAAGACAGCAAGAGAGAGAATGCACACTTAAATTTTCCATTCTTTCTTAACCAATTCAGGGACATACTCTTCTATGACTTGGCATTATTAGCAATGAACAGTATGACTGACATTTGTTTAGTCTTTTCTCAAAAAAAACCCCAATTGTGTAATTGCTTATGCATCTAATATAATTTGAATTTCTCAGTATTTATTTTAATGATTAGAAGTATTTTAAAGCTGGAAATCTGTTCTGGCAGCTCAGAACACCCCCCCACCCCCCATGTCCTGGGCTGCACCCAAAGCAGTGTGGGCAGCAGGGCAGGGAGGGGATTCTGCCCCTCTGCCCTGCTCTGCTGAGACCCCACCTGCAGTGCTGCCTCCAGCCCTGGGGTCCCAGCACAGGAAGGACATGGACCTGCTGGAGCCAGTCCAGAGGAGGCCACCAAGGTGATCAGAGGGAGGGGGCAGCTCTGCTATGAGGAAAGGCTGAGAGAACTGGGATTGTTCAGCTTGGAAAAGAGAAGCCTTGGGGGTGACCTAATTGTGGCCTTCCAGTACCTGAAGGGAGACAACAGAAGAGATGGAGAGGGACTGATTACAAGGTCCTGTACAGGACAAGGGGCAATGGCTTTAAACTGAAAGAGAGTAGGTTTAGATTAGACCTAAAAAAAAGAAATTCTTCCCTGGGAGGGTGGTGAGGCACTAGAAGTGGTTTCCCAGGGAAGTAGTGGATGCCCCATGCCTGGAAATGTTCCAGACTAGGCTGGATGGACCTCTGAGAAACCTGGTCTAGTGGAATGTGTCCCTGCCCATGGCAGGGATTTGGAATTACATGATCCCTTTTGACTCAAACCATTCTGTAATTCTGTGAAAGAAAGATAAAATAGCGAAACGGATGTAGAAATATTCCTCCATTTAAATGTCCATCTAACTGCACTTTATTGCAAGAAGGAGCACAAATTTTATCCCTGAATGAAACTATAAGAAAGTTAGCCTCCTACTGTGCTTCCACTGCTTAACACTATTAATAGGGAGAAATGGCTTGGAGTTTTGGAAAAAAATTCCAAATAGTCTTTCTTGAAAAAGAAATAATTTGTCTGTTGTGCATGTAGTTTAGGCAGAAAATATATTCTACTGTTTCCCTTGCTTAAAAAGTCTGAGCTGGAAAATTTAGAGGCAAAGTTTCAGCACATAGCAAAGATATAATCACTTTGACTATTCCTCTTTTAAAATGGCATGATATCTGATTTGGAGTAATTTACTTTGAGCAAAGAAATACTGCTTTTTTGTTCTTAAAACCCTAACAGTGACATTGAATAGCTATACAGTTCATTTGCAATTCATATATTTATTTCTCTGATCTCTGAATTTTAGTCTCAGAACTCTTTCTCTCTATTGAATTTGAAACCATCAGGCCAGGCCCCTGGGATTATCATGAGAAGACCTTCCATAAGCGAATCTCCTTTTTGAGAGCAGCACAAAGGATGTTACATGTGGAACTATGGATATATAAAGCTAAATAATAAATAGCATTTATGAGAAACAAGAACTACACTGTACAATTCCTTTTATGGGGCAGCATAATAACTTTAGATAATGCAGTGATACAAGAGGTGTGTTTAAGACTTATATAAATATAGATTTATATATATCTGAGACTGGAGATTTATTATCTCCTTAAACAGCTGAAATGTCAGTACTAGAAATTCTTGATCCTAGGTTTATACTAGTTATGGTGCGGGATAGGCAAATAACGAAACAGAAGTGAAACAACAATATCCTCAGATCCAGTGTAAATTTTAAGGTAAAATAAAACAAAAGCTTAACTGCCAAGACCCCTGAACCCCTAGACCATATGCCTTTTCAGATCATGTTGTAGGAAAGGAAGAGGAGATGAAGAAAACGACCCATCACTGGGTCAAATTTTTGATTTGAAAAGCATTTCTCTTACATGAGAAACTAATGATTGTTACTGGAATGTGCAATCCAGATGTGGTTCCACTCTGCTATGTCCACATCCAGTCTACTCAGAAGGACACATATATTCCAGGATTCATGAATTAATTTTTCTTCTCACATTTGAAATAGATGCTACATTCAGATTTAAAGTAAATCATTTATCTGTTTCTAATTTAATCATAGAAATATATTTCTGCAGATAGAGTAATATATCTTGATGAAATCAGAACATTTTTAAACTGCTAGTGTGTCTGTTTCTTTAATATCTAAATGCTGTATGGAATAGTTAAACATTTGACTTCGCAGTATCACTAATAATTCTAGATTTATTAAAAGCTTCTATTTTACAAACCTGCCAAGACTGTAAATCCCATTCTCAGAGCTACCGTGTAAATCAATGTAATTGTAACTATTTTCAATCACGGATTATTTTAGCAAAATTATTTCATTCTGAAATTTGGGAGCACTTAGTATTAATGCAACTGATGCAAAGTGACAATCTGGCTTACAGTGAAAATGTGATTTAAGAACAAAGTATCAATCCATTTAACTCTAAAGAGTAAGAAATAATGCTTATCTGCAATGCTTATCTTAGCATTTCTTTCATCTCACACTATTAGTGCTTCAAATTAAAAGTGTTGTAGATTTGCTTTGCTCTGAAATTATTTAAATCAAAAGGCTTGGATCTGGATCTCAAGAAGCTTGGATTCAGACCTAGATCTCCACATCTCCACAGCTTTCTAGTTTTTCTAGCTCTCACTGTGTTTCACACGTAACAGGAAGTCAGTTTTATTTAGAAAGAATCTTAAAATCTAGTTCTGGCCTACATGGTGGGAATGCAAAAAGCCTTTGACAGCAGAATTTCCCTGCTTAAGAAATGAGCTTTCACCAAAACTACTGAGATATTATAATATTCAAGTCCGTCTTCAGGCCCTTTATCAGCGGAGAGCCTAGATTTGATAATATTGACCATTCTAATACTCCTAATTCATCTCCAATCAAACCAATATTATCCTAGAGATAAATAAGATTTTTTCCTAATTCTCATCTAATTGAATCAGGTCATACAAGTTATACATATTTCGAACAAAGTCCTAGAGAAAACACACAGGCTTCCAAATTAAAATTCAGTCATCGAAGTGACGGGCAGATTTTCCAGGAGCTATTCTTCTTCAGCCATTCTCTGGCTGTTGCTCAATCATCCTGTCACAGATAATCCATCTTTGAGACTCATAACAGGTTTTTATTGGCATTCATTTAGGAGGACTTGACACTTCTGCTTTCTAGCTTTGGGTTATGGTTTAACCCCAGCCAGCATCCAATCCCCCCACAGCAGCTTGCTCATTGCCCTCATCAGTGGGAATGGGGAGCAAACTGGAAGCTGGAAAACCCGTGGATTGAGAGAAAGACAATTTGATAGGAAAAGAAAATTCCACAGGTTCAAGCAAAGCAAAACAAGGAATTAATTCACTGCTTCTCATGGGCAGGCAGGTCTTCCACCATCCCCAGGAGAGCAGGGCCCCATCACGTGTGATGGTCACTTGGGAAGACAAATGCCATCACTCTGAACGTCCCCCTTGTGCCAAAGAGCCAAGAGCATCTTGGGCTGCTTTAGGTAGAACCCTGTCAAAAGGTCAGGGAAGGTGATCCTTCTCCTCTGCTTAGCCCTGGAGAAACACATCTGGATGCTGTGCCCAGTGTTGGGCTCCCCAGTCAAAGACAGACAGGGATGTGCCCTGTAGCAAGTTCAGGGAAGGGCCACCAAGGCTTGGTCAATCTTTCTCATGAAGAGAGGTTCAAAGAGCTGGAAATGTTCAGCATGGTCTAGAGAAGGTTTTCTGGAATGTTATTCCTGTGCATAAATACCTGATGGTGGGAGTAAAGAAAAGGGAGCCAGACTTTTCTCAGTGGTGACTAGCGAGAGGGCAAGAAGAAATGGCTACAAAACGACACACAGTAAATATCATCTAAAATTGAAATAAATTTTTTTTTCCTAAGGAAGCAGTTGAACACTACAATGACTTCTGCCCATGGAGGCTGTGGAGTCTCCATTCCTAGGGATGTCTGAATTCTGACATCACACAGCCCTAAGCAACCTGTTCCAACTCACCATTCTACTATTTTAGCACAGACATCACCGTTTTGTCTTCTACAGGTTTCATCTGAAAAGGAATGAACTGAACTTTCTGCAGTATCACAGAGTATATTGGAGTTGAGGGGACTGAAAGAGCAGCCGCCATAACCAACTGATGAAAAAAATCAGCATTCTACAGCTCTGGAGTTTCTTAGAGGTAGTACAAGAGTATTAGGTCATCGCTGAGATGAGATGCCACAGTTTGGTGTGACTCTAAAAATGTGGTACCACACTACAGACAGTCCACCAGGAGAGCAAATTAACAAGTTAAGCTTCAGGGCTGCCTAAAATTATACTCATAAATGGAATAGAAATCCATAAAGTAATGGAGAATTATTTTTAAATATGTTAACATGCTTCCTGAAAAAAAAAAAAAAAAAAAGACAAATGTTAAGGAGTAGATTATTACTTAGTATTTTTTCTTACTACATGCATAAAATATGGCTTTATTTTTCTTCTTTAAACAGGTGGTCAGTAGAAGGGAGGGTTAACAATATCTAGGAGTCAGGATCCTTGTTCTTTGAGAGATTTCTATGGAGAAAAATGCCTGCATTTTCCTAACAAATTGTCCATGACTTGATCATTAGTCAGAGTGCAAGAAATATGGTATTCATATATCATGGTAAACATAGTATTTTTAAGGCAATCTATTAATCTGAAACTCTATCTTAACCTCTTTTATATTTTTTCACTCTTCAATAGTCTAAGAATCTATGAAGAAATGTGACAAACTAGAAAAATACACAATTTCTCTAGCTTGCTGTGAGAGATGAGGATCCTTACTTTGATTTCATTTGCATTTCTGTAATTTACCAGTTTACTACTTGATTGATGCATCAGTAGTTAGAGATATACACTGAATGTTAGCAGGACCAAAATCAAATGATGAGGCTTTTCTCTAGCCCTTGTTTGGAAAGGAGAGGGAACAAAGGCTATTAAGGAGAAACAATGGCATCCTAACCAATTATTACTAAAGGCTGATACTACCACCTTGTGTCTGTAGGTCTAAAAGATTTTAAACATATGTTGGTACCACACATTACTCATCCTCTGAGTCTTTAAAATGATTTCACATATTTCAGTAAATTTTGTGAGAAGATAATTGATATCCAGTAAGATTTTTATATACAGAACTTTTGAAAGGGAGAGATATGCAAACATGTAAAAGAAAAAAAAAAAAAAATCACTTTTCTGTAACATGGAGACAAAAAAAAAAACCACCACAAAAACCAATAACAAAAAAACCCCAAAACCCAAAACCAAAAAAAACCCCAACCTCCCCAAAACCAACCAACCAACCAAACAAACAAAAAACCCCAAACCCCCCAAAAAACCAAAAAACCCCAGACACTTTATGACAAAAGAGAGGATGAGGAAAATTGCCAGCTATTAAGCATCTGTTTTCACATATAAGATGCCCTTAAGTTCTCACCTGCTGAATAAACAGGTTTGTTTAGTAAATTACTAGTAATGTGGTTCCTCAAAATCACAGCCATATTTTGGGGTTAATTCTGCTTCCAGGGGGATGCTGAGGATAAAAAGTTTTGGTAAAATAGATCTTATTGAGCTTTTGCATCCATTTTAAGTATTTTTCCTCTGCTTTTGTTACTGTAACATTATCTGAAGTCTATGGAGTTAAGATAGTAAAACATAAAATAATATTCATATACTGTTACGTAATACAAGCAGCATTACTAGTTGTTGAGGACAGATGCTCTAGCAAAAGAAATTATGCTCTACATTTAAACCTTAATTTCACAGGATGAGGATTCACTTACTAAGAGCTTTTTCCTCAGCCTAAAGAAAAAAAAAAAAAAAAAAAGAATGGGCCAGAAAAAATTTGATTACTGAGTATGGCTATGTAAAAATAACAGACACCAGAAAAAACCTGATAAGATAAATCTAATTGAAAAAGACGTATGCACTGAAATTCAGATTTCTTTCAGGTACTAGAGTTGATAAAGAGACATTTTCAGGACCATTCTTCTCAAGTGACAAATTCTTCACTAGTACACTACCTTCAAAATAGCTTTAAAAACTATTGCCTAAATTAAAGAACGTGAGGTTAGACTACTTTATTTATTGGACTATTTGACTTGTAAGAAAGTAAATTACTATCTGAAATAGTCCAGCACTTTGTTGAATATTGTATTTGGGATTACAAACCAAAGAAATAAACCAAATTACTCTTCCTATGTCAATATTGGGGACTGCAACACCAATCTTGTCCTTGCCCAGGTGGCAAATGATATTTTTGTTACAATGACAAAGTAGAGTGAAAGACCTATACCTGCAAAAAATAGGAAATATTCTGCAAGTAGTTCCTCAGAAGGAACTAGTCCTCTTTTCCTCTCTTCTGTCAGAAATCTCTCCACCCTTTTTTGAGCAAGAAAAGCATTTATTTTTAGAAATATTTATATATGTTTCATGAATTATGTTCTGCTATCACAGCCTGGGCAAGGTTTCAGCATTTCCCCAGGTAAATTCTCACATCAGCTTCTTCCCAGAGCTGGCTGTGCAGGTCAGATGAAGGTAGGTGAAGGAAGTGTAAGAAGAGAGTAGGGTGTGAGTAATGGGACCCTGAAAAACTCAACATGTCAGACCTGCTGTTTCTGTGCCAGACTAGGGCTACAGGGAATGCAGGCAGACTGTTTTATTCCAAGGACTGCATTGGTCTTCAAGTGAACAAAGAAGAAGAAGAGTATAAAAATACTCTAACTTCCTTTTGTTGCATTATCCTGCACCTAGCCATGGCACTTATCTTCCTGGAACAACAAATATTGACCCACCTAGTCAATCTGAACATTACCTTTTTTAGACACAAGAAAAAGAAATGCCTCTGAAAACTGAAACTGATCCAGAAATGACTGACTTCATTATAGACTCCTTGCAGCTAGTTCTTCTGCAACATCTGCAATTTAGGTAATTTCTGTTTCTGAGTATGAGTTCACACACCAGAAAAATTGGATTGTTCCACTGTGATTTGAAACCATGTTTTAATATTGAAAAAAAAAACCACCAAAAATGTACTCATTTTATAAAGATCTCTCCCCATTACAATTGCTATTTTTCACCTACTTCACAATCTCAAAAAACAGTTAAAATTCAGTTTGACTAAGTAAGCAAAGATATTCATAAGCTGATTTTTGCAGTCTGTCTGTATCACAGAACCACAGACTGGATCAAGTTGGAAGGCACCACAATGGATCATCTGGTCCAACATCTCTGCTCAGGAAGGTTCATGCCAGAGCACATGGCACAGGATTGCATCCAGACAGTTCTGGAATATCTCCAGTGAGGGAGACTCCACAACCTCTCTTGTCAACCTGTTCCAGTGCTTGTCACTGCACAGGAAAGAAGTTCTTCCTCATGTTTAGGTGGAACTTCCTGTGTGTTGGTTTCTGCCTGTTACCCTTTGTCTTATTGCTGGGCACCACCAAGCAGAGGCTGGTCCAGTCCCTGACCCCTCCCTGCAGACACTGACAGACATTGATGAGATCCCCTCTCAGTTGTCTCTTCTTGAGGCTACACAGGCCCAGCTCCTTCAGCCATTCCTTGCAAGAGAGATGCTCCAGTCCCTTCTTCATCTCTGTAGACTACTCTGGACCCGCTCCAGGAGCTCTTGACCTGATGAGCCCAGAACTGGACTCAGCACTCCAGATGTGCCTCACCAGGCTTAGTAGAGGGGCAGGATCATCTGCCTGACCTGCTGGCCATGCTATTCCCACTTCTAACATTACACTATTCACATACCTGTAGAGCTGAATCCACTGTAATTATCAACACCATTGCCTATGCCTATTTGCTGACCATTTTATGCATCCAAAATACATTTTTCCATGCAGAAATAAACCAATTTTTTGAAAGAATTTTGATAATTTCTGTTTCAGCTACTTTTATTTTAGCACTCTGAAAATATAATTATTTTGTTTTATTTGCCTTTCACTAACAGCTAAGAATTAGAAGAAGATATTGCATTCTATTATCAATTTCTTACTTGGAACACAGCATTAAACTGGACAAGGAAGTTTCTCAGAAACTGAAAATTTCTTAATGAATTCTCCAAAGGCTATGTCAGTATGAAGAAAATAATCTATCTTTTAAAACCAGCACTTCTTTATTTTATTTGTGTTCTTTTACATTTTCTAACTGGAGGACTTTGAAAAGTAGTAAGCTATGGTAGGGGATCTTTAAAATTTACATAAAAGAAATTTTGTGCAAAAGGTTGTAAAAATCTGTAAAAGTCCTTCGCTTGAGAAATTTTCTGCAAGAGAAGCTACTGAGTAGGGAAATGGAAGAGCAGTCAACCAGAAGATTTAGAAAATCAATGACAGAAGAATGAATTTAGCAAAACACTTCTGAACCCCTGCTTGGAAATATCTTAAGGTTTATGCATAGAGTAAAAGAGATCCTGGGAGTAAAAGAAATACTGGCATTCATAAAAAAAAGTAAGAGTACTCTGACAAAAGAGTGAAGAGGCAAATGCAAGTCACCTCATCAAGTCAGAAAGAACTCCTTCACTAAAAGAAATAGATGTTCCTAAGAAAAATATGTAATACCTTAAAAGATACCAAGAGCTAAAACATCAGTCAGGGAAGAAAGAAGGACAAGCAGCAGCCAAAGTCATCAGAAAATTCTAATTCATATCCCATGATGGTTATTGACATAGGAAGCCTCCATAAACTTTCCAAAACTGAAGTCTCTCCTTGTCAATAAGTTAGTATACATTGACACTCTAAATGCAAACAATGATTTTAATCTATAAATATTGACAGACCTTGTCATTGTAGCCACTGCAGAGGTCAGTGATGCATGTAAATTATAAATGTACAATTTAGGTTAGAATTAATATATCGACTTGCCTTGAACTTGGAAGTAAACATGCTAAAGTGGTGTAGCCATCAGAAGTATGTGTGCATTTTACAGGATGTGAACATTTTACAGTACCATGATGGCATAGTCAGACAAAATGTTACAATAATACATGAGCAGTGTGATTATCACAGGAAGGAGGGGGATAGTTACACCTCCGAGGCACCTGAACAACAAAGTTTCCACAGAGAAGAGAAGGGTGAAAATAGGCAGAACATTCTGCTAAGAAACACTAGAAAGTTGTTTGGCAAGAGGGAGGAAAAGATCATCACACAATCACACACAGAGTGGGTAAGGTTGAAAGCTAGTCCGACCTTCCTGCTCAAGCAGGGCCATCCCAGAGCACATGGCATAGGATTGTGTCCTGGAATGGTTCTGGAATATCTCCAGTGAGGGAGACTCCACAGTTTCTCTGGACAATCTGTTCCAGTGTGCAGCCACACTCACAGTAAAGTTCATCTTATTCAGGTGGAACTGAAACGTTTTCTACCGGTTGTCTCTTGTCCTATTGCACCACTGAGAAGAGCCTGGTCCATCCTCTGACACCTTCCTTGAGAAACTTACAGACATTGATGAGGTCCTGCTGCACGACAGTTGCTCTGAAAGCCAAATTCCCAGCTGTATCTAAGGCCTATATTCAAAGGTTCCAAAATCTGTACAAACGAGGCCTAGATAACAAGAAGACTAGAGGGAAAAAAAGGTATCAGGTCAGACTAAATACATATCCTTTCTGCCCGACTAATGACAAAACTTTTTCTTTTCTTTTTTTTTTTTTTTTCCATGTTATCCATTAATCCCCAGAAGACGATCCAATGAAATACTGAAGCCAATTTTAGGGTCAGATACAAGACATGATCCTCACTTAGTAAAGTAATTAATATTAAAAAAACCAAAACAAACTCGTTCCTTATGCACATATAAAATGCTGGTGGTACATCTGCAAAGTCCTCAGAAATCTACAGTTTCAAATAAAATATCCAGGAAATCTAGCAGTGTTATTTATGAATCATAAGGAATGATTTCACAGAGGTTTCTTTCGTCCTTTTGGGAATTTTGTGAAGCAAGCTTGGAAAAGAAGTCAACCTCAGAAGAATTCATTCATGATACAGGAATGCCCTGTGATTTTGCGCCCACACTATGTGATTTCTATAGGCAACAGTGAAGAAGGCATTTCAGAAGCTCAGTTCTTCCTGCTGAATAGTATTTGTGCCCCCTCTCATCCTTTTCTGTTAAAGACAATAAAGCGTTAGTCAAATGACAACCTTCGAATCATTACATGCTGGAACAACAGATGTTTTAAAACTAGTTTTTAAAATTGTTTCCACTAACAACTATTTAAATGGCAAGTATTGTGAGGGATGATTCCCTTCAAACTATCCCTTTTCCTTGGGCTAATGATGATATGCTACTCATTAACTGTAAAACTGCACAGTAACATTACTGTGCTTTTGTTATGTAGAAGAGCTCCATAGAATCACAGAATGATTTAGATTGGAAAGGGCCTGTCACATCTTTAAATGTGAATGCTTTGTTGAAAAGTCTTTCGTTTCCAAAGGAAATTGTGTTTACTCATACGCTCACATGACAATTTAGTGACCCTTTCAAACTTTGATTTTACAAAGTAAAAATAAAAAGGAAATGAGCTTCAAAATGCAACCTAATATCTCTTTGGAGTTTTTTGTTTGGTTGATTTGTTTTGTTTTGTTTTGGGGTTATAAGGTCTGAAGAATGATGTAAAGGAAAGTTATACATCTTACAGTGTCTGACAAGTCTCTGAAGCTTTTCTATGACTGCAAAATTCTGTGAAATTTTGTCCTGGAGTCGCTAAAAGACTGTTGAGATGATTTGCTCAGCACACTGAACCTCTCTTTAAAATGTGACAAACAAAACAATATATATGGTGTGGAAAGACAATAAATGCAGGTAATAAATCTCAAGATTTGAACTATAATGAGAGTAGATATTTTAATGCAGCAGATTCACACCTCCAAAATTGGATGTCTAGCTTTATCTAAGTTTGATGGAAACAGAATATAACCTGGAAAACTTTAATATAAAGATAACAATATTTTTTTTCTTTCAATATTTTACAGGAATATTATAGTTAGTGGTAGTTCTCAGACAAGGTATGACTGGGAAAACATATTTCAAAAAGCCTGTTTTCTCAGCTTCTTGGTATTCATATTATTTGCAAAAGCAGTGGGGAAAAAAAAGCTAGGGATATATAAGACCTGGAAAAAAAAATCATTATCAAAAGAAAACATTTCCAAGCCTCAGCCTCCTAAAGAACAATAACAAAATATTAGAGTTTGGATCAGTATTAGGTGTATTTTTAAGCTGCCTATTCTTAACTGAATTTTTTTAAAACTATTTTACAAAAACTGCTATCTATGCTTTTTGCACTTCAGATCTCTTCACTTATTTCCTCATTTAAAAGACTTTAACTTTTCCGTGTAACCTTTTCCCACTCTTGCTGATATCAGTGTTTTGGTTACCCAGCTGTGGTGCTGAAATTTTACCTTT
The DNA here is from genome assembly GCA_013396735.1 of Grallaria varia. NCBI lineage: Eukaryota > Metazoa > Chordata > Aves > Passeriformes > Formicariidae > Grallaria > Grallaria varia. Next base: position 25,554 of record VWZG01001198.1, read on the forward strand.
CAGTTATAACTGGTTGAAACGGAAAAGAATATTTAAAACTTTGAAGCCACTTCCTGAAGCAGTTTAAATTCAGTTCTGTGGGAAGTCACAAAGGCCACTTTAAAAGTTGTACTAATCAATATCATTGCACTGAGGTTCTTCTACTTTTACACGTAGTGATACCAGAATGTTGCAACTATTTTTACAGTCTAAGTTTTCATCAAAACTTCCAAAGAACTGCTTCTAAAGCACCGGTTGTCTTTAAATCAGCTGCTTTGTCCTTTCCTCTCTGTTTTACAACCTCTTTCCTACTATTAATTATTTCTGTCACAGACAGTAAGTCATGTGGCAGACACCAAGTGCAAGAGGTTTAAAGTACTGATGATACACTGATAACACAGAGGAGGCACGTCCATCAAAATATCAGCTAGAAGTGGACAGCCACTGGTATGCTATTTATTAGCCTTTGCAATTCCCACATTTCTTTGATTTTCCTCTGTAATATTTCATCTCCACCCTTCCTCGTCCTCAAGGTGGAACAGTAAAACCAATGCTACACTTCCAAAACAATTATTCTTGCAACATCACTATGAATAGTTGCTTGAAAGATTTTTAGGTTTTTTTAAACAAATCGTATACATCATCTAGCCTGGGCCATTGAGAATAATTGTGCAAAATTTACCATACAGATAGAAAATAGCCAGGAAATGGAGAGACGAACAGACTACCCTGCCACCTCTCATCTGAAGATCCTTTGTGCTCATGTGCAATACTTAAGCTCACAACTCACTTGTAAACACACATATGCATTTCTACATAGAAAATGTTTACAATTCCATCTGTGTCTTAAAATTTACTTTACTGAAGCTGTCTGCAGGTTGGATAATTTTTTTAATGCTAATAGTAGTTCTGTATCTCATTGACATTTCCTGTGTTGTGCTACATATAACCAGTCGCTGCTGTCTCTGCTGGGTAGCAGAGACAAGATCTCCATGATTACTATATACTGCCTGATTTCAGATCCATTTAATTAATTCTGAGTACTTTGTGATTAAATTTTCATAAGCTGAATGTTGGTGCTTTGTGTATTAGACATCTTTTGTGTGGGCAATAATCACTACTGATACACAGATATCAGACGTTGCATTAAACAAGCAAATACACTCAGGGTTTTGCAAGTTCAGTTTCTGTGAGCATCGTAAATAGATTTACCCAGTACCTCAAGGACAGAAAACAGCAACGACCTATTTACCTTCTCAAGTCTTACATGTCTAGACATGGGGGGAAAAAATATTTGTGTATGTGACATAACCGCTGCATTTTAATTTCCTCCTTCCACGGGCTGCTAAAGAAGAAATTGTTGCCAAAGGAAAAGGGGACAGAAACAGTAATGAACCCAGGAAGATGGAAAGGCAAGGAGAAATTTAGGTCATTTACTAGGCTGGGCAAGTTATCTTCCAAGATGGCTCTTATGTGAATGTCATCATTAGGAGACAGTGCTCTTCCATATTTGAGTTCCGGCAATATAACACTTTCAGGAGAATTAAGAGTTTTCTTCATTCAAACCCTGAGTTTTAGTGATGATCAGAATTATTAAAAAGGAATTTAAGTGTGATCCTTAATCATACCTACTTTTATAAGAGGTGGCTTATTACATTTATAGTTGTTTTTTCCCCAGTCTTGTGCTACCCATATACATCACTCCAACAACCTAACTGTTCAGTCTTTTGTGTATGATATAATGAGCCTTCTAGAAGCAATGTCATAGGTCTCTATTATAGCCATATCCGTGCAAACAATTGCAGATATATTAGAGCTTGCTTTTCCAAGCCTCACTTGGGAATCACTCAGCCTCTTCAGCACAGCATTCAGCTCAGGCTGGTAAGTTGCCTTGGAAATCCCTCCAGATGAATAGAATAGAAGCAATTATTTGTGCTTCCTATTTACAGCACTTCTGTGGTTTTTCATCACTGTATTAAGATAAACTTTTTTAATTGTTTCTTCCACGTTATGTGTACAGTTTATCAAAATCTTCTGTGACAGGAAGAAGTTCCAAACACTGTAGCAAACCAGAACAAGACTGACTTTGGGATTTAAACTTTACGAACATGATAGCATTGAGGTGTCGTCTCTGAAAATTGTAACAATGAGGGGTCACGGTAACATTTCTGAAGGTATTATTACAATTTCCTATTGTACCACTACATGTATATTTTGCTATTTTTGACTCTTCTTTCTCACTATAGGGCCAATTCTCTTCCAAATAAACAATCATTCTAAAACTTCTTTCAGTCTGACTCCAGTCTGCTGGCTGGCTGCTTTGTTCCTTTTTTTTGCTCACTTTAAACTTATGTATCTGGATTTTTTTTTGGTTTGATTTGGTTTTAGTTTTGGTCATTTGTTATTTGTTTTTTTTTTTTTTTTGGTTGGTTGGTTGGTTGGGGTTTTTTTGGGAGTGAGTGGGATGTTATCTTTCATAATCTTTCTATGTTTTCGATATATTTTCTGAAGAATGTAAATCTTTTATCATCACTTCTGCTCTAGAATATATTGAATGCCCAACTGGAGACCAGTGACGAGTCGTGTTCCTCAGGGGTTGGTATAGAGACCGACACTGTTCAACATCTTTCTTAGTGACATAGACAGTGGAGTTGAGTACACCCTTAGCAAGTTTGACAATGACACCAACCTGTGTGGCACAGTCGATACACAGGGATGGCATCCTGAGGGACCTTGACAGGCTTGAGAGATGGGTCTGCATGAACCTTGTGAAGTTCAGTGAGGCCAAGTACAAAGTGGTACACTAGAGATGGGGCATTCCTAAGCAAAAATACAGGCTGGTGGAGAATGGATTGAGAGCAGCCCTGAGGAGAAGGTCTTGGGGGTGTTTTTGGATGAAAAGTTCAATAAGGCTCAGCAATATGAGCTTGCAGCCCAGAAGGCCAATCATGTCCCGGACTGCATCGAAAGGAGCATGACCAGCAGGTCAAAGGAGGCAACTCTGGTCTTGCGACAGCTCTGGATCCCTCAACACAAGAAAGACATGGACCTGTTGTAGTGAGTCCAGAGGAGGCCACCAAGGTGATCGGAGGGATGGAGCACCTCTTCTGGGAAGACAGAGTTGCGGCTGTTCAGCTTAGGATAGAGAAGGCTCCATGGAGACCTTTAGATGCCTTTGGTACCTAAAGGTGCTACAAGAGAGCTGGAGAGGGACTTTTGACAAGGGTATGGGACAGGACGAAGGGGAATAGCTTTAAACTGAAAGAGGGTAGGTTTAGATTAGACTAGGTTAGATATTAGGAAGAAATTCTTTACTGTGAAGGTGGTGAAGCACTGGAAGATATTTTCCAGAGAAACTGTACGCTCCCCATTCCTGTCAGTGTTCAAGGCCAGGTTGGATGGGGCTCTGAGGAATCTGGTGAAAGGTTCCCTTCTCATGGCAGGGAGGTTGGAGCTAAATAATCTTCAAGGTTCCTTCTAACCCAACCCATTATATGATTCCATGATACTATGAACTAATGAACCTATTAAGTTCTCTTTACATTCTGAGTGGCAAGTTTAGAAACTGATCTTTATAAATCTCCTTACTTATTTATGCTAGGATTTTCTTCTTCTTCCAAAGTTGCAACATTTAAGACTAAGTGAGCAATCACTGGATACTTACAAGATTTTTATCTCCTCTAAGACATTATGATATAAGCCACATTTCTTCCTTGGAGCAATACAAGTTACACAGAGCTTTGAGAATACCCTGTTAAATCTATGCCTAGAGACAGAATTTAAATAACATCACGTGGTTCCCACTTTTGTTAATTCTGAACTTGATGCCAGACTACTGGTGGCCTTTATAAAGGACATATATAACCCCAAAACCTTTCAGAGTGAGTGGGATTAAAAATAAATGCATATCAGTGAGGTCATCATCATGGCTCGGCTTCGCGAACGAAGATTTGGGAAGGGCTCTACCCACGCTTGCTGCAAGCGCGCTGATGGCTAAAGAGGCCGATGCAAGATGGGCAAGTCCGGTTGCAAAAGGCACAGCAGAAAGTCTCCATGGGCGGTGTTGGTGAGGCACGGTTCTTTCTGCATTGCTTTTTCACCTCGAGACTGATTCTGCGTGTGTTCTCAAAGGAATCAGCAGCGTTATGGATGGTGTGTCTCCATGCCTCCTGATTGGAGGCCAGAGTGGGCCATTGATGGTAGTCAATATGGCCAAGGCTGAGGTATTGTTTCAGAGAGTCCTTGTATCTCCTCTTCAGGGCTCCTCTTCTAAACATTTTGTAGGATTATGGAATAAATAGGGAATATTGCCTGGAAACACTTGTTTAATTTTCTTCAGTTGTTTTTAAAGTTTATGAATAGCTACATTTTGAACACTTTTAGATTATTTGACAATACTACCCACCCTGTTACTGAGAAGGTTTCAATGCCTTTAAAACTTTTATATTTTTGTGTTCTCCTCACAGGGAAGCAAATGTTTATCACCAGGACAATTACTGTTATTTTGGCAAAGAAAGTTTTCATCATAATTTGAATAAATATCCTCTACTTGACAGGAAAAAAGAGATAAAGAATTTCCTTTAAAAATGTCATGATTTCTGAAATTGCTGGTTGTGAAAAGAATAAATATAAGGATGTCTTTTAATTTTCCCGTAATTTGCTGGTAATAAAATAATCTGAGTTCTTGTTTTATGAGGCATTTCTCTTTTCATAGATTTCCTTTGGCTTTTTCCTTGAACAGCTCTCCTACTTATTTAGGAAAGACTCTCTTTCCATGCAGTGTGTAGACCAATACTTTTATTTTTCCCTGACATCCTGTAATACTGGCATGTTTAGTAACGGAGTACATTTTCTGTATAAGCCAGCTCATTTTCTCATCTTTAACAGCTGTTATTTCTGGCATTCTAACCTATCTAACCCTTATGTAAATCAGTCCTACTGCCAAAAGTCTTTTTTAATTAAGTTGTATTTCTACAGCTTAACTCAAGGGCAACAGGCAAACAGTATTGTCTGCTCATTCATTCATTCACTGAGGAAGAAAAGAATGGTGATGAAAACCCCTATAAATATTCATTAGATACCAGCTGTTTTGAATAACTCTATTTTGAGCCAATCACTGGGACTGCCACAGATCTGACACTAGTAGTTGGGTTTTTTCACAGTAAAAATCTCCTGTAGCCGTAGGTTGTGCTTATCCATGATAATGAAACTTTCTTATCAGCAGTGAAACACTGGGACATCACTTTTTCTTCATGTTATTGACACCGTTTCTTCCTTTTGGTTAGCTCAAACTCAGGAAACAAACAAACAAGCAAAAAAAAACCCCCAACCACCTAAATTTCTTGAAGAAAACATAAAATGAAGGCCCAGATCACCTACTTAAGTGTGAAAAAGTAAGAAAAAGCAATGAGCTCTCCCTTTCTAACTTGGCCAGGTCCATACTTTGCTGACCCTGCCGTAGTCCAGACAGCAAGTGACAATCGATGACAGCCATGGATAAAAAAACATATACACAGACAACAGCACATAATAAACATGGCTTAATGAGGGATGGTTGCATTATATTTGAAACTCAATGTGTGAAATCTTCATCAGTGGGGAAAGTCACTCAGCTGACCAAGCATGTTGCCACACTGACACCTGGAAAGGTTTCGATTGGGGATGGTTTGCAACTGCCTCACCCAGCAGAGTGAATACTTCAACTACCACCACCACCCACTTCAGCATCCATAAAATTCATCTGAGTAGGTGTCTTTCCTATGTGCTTCCTCAAGTGGAGATGTGGATCAGACTGGAAACTCAGTTCCAGTTCCTGGTTTCTGTCTGACCCTGGTGACTCAGCATTGGTTGGGCCTCTGAGCTGAGGGACCAGGAGGACATTAAGCCGCACTTAGGCAAGGTGACATTTACATCTTTCACCCTATGAAAAACACAGCTCCTGCCAGGGTCATGTTAGATCTAGAAATTAAAAATGGATCTGTTCTAGTCACAGACCATTTCAAATAAATTGTTTTGTGTTGAGAAAGTGACTCCATACTCCAAGTTGCCCTAGAGGAGGTTTAGAGGGGATATAAGGTAAAAAATTCTTCATTGAAAGGGTTGTCCAACAAGAGAACAGGATTCTCAGGGAAGTGGTGGAGTCACTGTTCCTGGAGCTATTTAACAGACATATAGATGTGACATTTAAGAACATGGTTTACTGGTCAACTTGGCCGTGCTGGGTTAATATTTGGACTCAATTTAGGTTTTTTCAACCTAAATGACTCTGTGACTCAGCAAGTCCCCTCATTTTACTGGAGGGAATATATTTCAAGTTCCATGGAGCTTTTCTTCTTGTTGTATAAAATTATCTCAGGTGCTCATCTACTCACTTTAATATACTACTATTACTCATTTTATTATCAAGTCCCTCTTTTTTTGTGACAGAAAATTGAATTCTAAAACCAAGATGGATGAAAAAATATAAGCATTTGTTAAAGTGGAGCTGAACAATTTTAACAAATGCTCAGACAAAGCACCAAATACTATGTCCACAATGAAAATAAATAAATAAAAAAGCTGCTTTTTTTTTTTTTNCCAAAAAAAAAAAAAAAAAAAAAAAACTGCCCTTTTTTTTTTTTTTTTTTTTTTTTTTTTTTTTTTCCAACAGGAAGTATTGCTACTGAAGTCACAGCTAAAGGGCTTTTTTTGGCACAAGGATCTTACATGTTTTCATAGTCCACTTTAATGAATTATTGGCAGAAAGATTCAAGGATGTTACAAACATACAAATCTCAAGAGGACCAGAAAATAGTTCAAAATAGCTGGAGACTGGGAGAATGTAAGGAAGGAATACTACGTATGCTTGTCACGTTCTTGTTCTAATACAAGTATCCATCAATGTGGAACCATCCAGGCTCTTCACAGGAGACAGGATAATGGGATAAGTTTTTAGCCGCACAAGATCAATACAGTTTTTCTCATTTTCTTAATGCCTTAATGCTAAATTTCTTGTATTGAATCACTTTTTAGTATTTTTAATCCAAATTATTCAAGTTTCAAATGTAAAAGAAAAAGGAACTTCTAAATCTTTAAACAGTTAATTTTCCAGATAAAATATGGCTCTACAGATGAACTGGCCTGATTCATTTTAATTCCATGCTTGCAATTTTCCATACAGTGGTTTGCAGCTTTTAGTTTTCCCTAATTCCTTATGGCCACATGGCTTACTTATAATTTTATCTTTGTTTTGTGAATTCTTTTCCCATTTCTTTTCCTTTCTAATAGGTAACTTTTCATATCCTCCTGAGAAAGAAAATAATGTTTTACTCTTTTTCAGTATTTTACTGACTTTTACTTGTCTTAGGTAAAAAGTATTTTGCTCTCTTGTGGGTTAATTATTTGTAAAGGACTGTAAATAGCAAGGCGAGTATGTCCTAAATTGATCTAACTAAATGCACAAGGATCTACTCAAGAGAGCAGATATTTGGATTGTTAAGAGTATCTGGCACTGGCACTTGGGTTTTGGGATCCTACTGCCTATGGCAATTAGCCCCAGGGTTTGATTCCTCTTTCCAAACAAGGTACTCTAAGGTTAAATGTTGCTCTGTTTACAACTTCTATTAGAAGTTACTGTTTTCTTCAGAGACCTTTGAGATTGCTTGAAACTGCACTCAACTATGAACTGCTGCAAACACTGTCAAATAATCTCAATGCCTCTTGGAGATTTGTTAAGAGTCCTGACATTTGCTGTTCCTCCATACCACTCCTTACCTTGTTAGTTAAATAAATGCTTGAGACTATTGCAATCAGAAGATTTCAAGAAATAGGTCTTTCAAGTTCCAGATCTGCAATCGCTTTTTGTTTAAGGTTATTAACTAAGAGGGTGGTTACATCTGTGACAGCAAG
>VWZG01001198.1:43423-66055 GCA_013396735.1 Grallaria varia
AAAAGAAAGGATTCAGGGCTTAAAAACTTGGTAAGGAGCCACAAAGCCCTGCACTATGTCAGGTTTTGAATAACACAGTGAACACCTGAGGAACCAAGGCACTGTCTTTCACTGAGGGCTACACTTCGTTTAAGAACTTTATTTCCTTTGAGAATGTAAGCTTGAAGATCTGCATGGACAGAAGTGGGGATGATAACATTTCTCTGCCTCAAAGAGTTAGAATGAAGATAAATGCTCAGAACCCAAGGTGAGGGAAGACACACAGAAGTACTTCAAGACAGGTTCTTTTAAAAATAAGACATCTCTTCCTTTGTTGTTGTTGTTGTTGTTGTTGTTCTTGGATGCTTCGTCACAATCATCTTTTTTGATATCCTATCCCTATTTTCAGGTATAAAAAACTTTCAATTTGTTTCCTCACAACTGCTGCAATAAACAAGACAATGGTGCTGCTGATAACCCTGGCAATAGCTTAGAGCTTTTGTACAAGGAGGGAGGGAGAGACAGTTTATATGGACTATAATAAAGCTTTGGCTCCTTCATTCCTAGTTCTTTATTTCAGCCTCATGATAATTTTTTAAAATTTTACTTCCACACAATTATGTCAGTATATAGGTAATTATCACAGACAACTCACAAGGAAGTTGCCAATGCTAAAGGTAAGGATGCACTCCCAATCTCACTTTGCTAGTAGACGAGAGGTTTGGACCAAATTTAGGCTCATTACAGTCTGTCCTTGTATTTTTTTAATTGTGAGGACCAGAACTGGATAAAGTGCTCCAGGTGTGATTTTACATTTAAAAAAAATAGCCGAACAACTGAAAAAAATCCCTTTGACAATTTCACAGTTCTGTTTCACTGTCTGCACTTTGTTTCTACTGTTTTTAAAAATTATTTGAACAAAAGTGGGTCGAAGTGAGGAGCCAGTAATGGTGGAGGCAAGAGGAAGACTGTCTTCCTCTGAAAGAAATGCATGTGACAAAATAAGCTTAAATATCTGGAATGACAGAAAAAAAACCCAATACGGAAAATGTGATTCTACTAATTTATTCTAAATTTTAAAGGGAAAAAGGTAGAAAAGAATAAATATAATAAAAAGAAAAATAGGATATAAGAAACCAAAAGTCAAGGCAAATATTTTCTCCTCACAATGAGACAACAAATTATAATAGAATCTTTTTGAAAAATTAGCATTTAGAAACCTTTGCAAGTGACACAGATTTCCTACCTTTTCTCAACCAGATTATAAATTAAAACGATAATTTGCTCTGGTTATCTCATACTTCATTGACATCACAATTTTACTGACAGCAACATAAGTACTAACAAAAGTTCCATGTAAACAACTAAAAAAAATTCCAGGATGACAGAATACCTAATGGATTTTATTCTATTAGAATCCTAAGAGCAGCACCTATTAAGGAATTAGTGTTGCTGATATGGTACAAAGGATTCGACACTTTGGGATTTGTTAAATAGGGCTAATGAAGGAGTCATTGCCTGAGAAGTATTATATAGGGAATAGACTGTAGTGAAGACTAAAAAATCCCACAACAATGATTATGAAAACATTTTAGAGCAGAGCCCTCAGAGAATTAATTTGGGCTAGAGTGCATATTTAATGTTGTACAATAACAAAACCCAAAGCAGTATATTAATGCTCACCAGTCCCCAAACACATTTTCATATCTAGCCAAAGTCACCCTGAAAGACAATGTAGAGCAAACCAGTACATTTGGAGTGAATTTCAGTAGTTTGCAGTGTATAATCCTATTTTGTGTCTCTTCTCTGACTTCTAAATTGCTCTTCCTCACAGTATCAGCTCTATTTTTGCAAATTATGTTGTTCAGCCAGTCCTAAAATTAAATTTGTAGTAGTAACATCTGGTTCTCAGTTTTTCACTTCCTTTGCTCTGATCTTGTCCTTTTCTGGTTGTTACTGACCTAACCAGTTACACTCAAAGCCGTGTTATAGTCAAGTTTTGACTAAAAACACCCACCACCATAGCAGATTTTGTTTTGCATACATCAATGTGTACATATTTAGAAATCAAGCTCACAAAAGCCAGAGGTACATGTCATGAATAAATATGGAACTACGCATTTCAGCTTTGCTGACAGGCAAAACCAACCAACAAAAAAACTAAACAAATATGTACAAATAAACCCACTAAAATAAGCCCAAAACAGGAAAAAAAGATCTCTAACCAAAACGTCAGCTGTAGTAAATGAGACATAAAATCTGACTGCCCATTTACAAAAAAAAAAAATATTGCTTCCACAATCCCAGCATTTCTTCATCTTCTGTGGTTAGCAGTGACAAATAGGAGCATGTCAGTGTTACCCCAGTGTCCTGTTGCCAAGGTGGCCCGCAGGGACTAGAGACGGCTGGGTATAGAATTAACCTCTGCCAGTTTGTTCCAGCCAAAGCCCTGTCCCAGAATACTTGCTTCCTTCTGCTGTCTGGTGTGCTCCTTCTCCTTGGAGTACAGTTAGAACGATCACTGAGTTAAACTTGTGTATAAAAGTCTTCACCACACGCAAAAGAGGAAAAAAAATACGTATAGGAAATTCTGGCAGGTACAAATAGTGTTCTTTATTAAGCAACTAATAACATCCTACTTAAAAAATGTCATGTATACAAGCAGACATACTGGAGAAGAAAACTGCTGTATAAACAGCTCTTCAGAGAAGTAGCAAAATTATTTGGATCTGGCATGCATCATTGCTGCTGCTTTATGGTAGCATTCACCAATGGGAGACTTGAGTAGTTCCAGATTGCTTGTTGATGAGTGATTTGGTACTAAAAACCACACAGAATTCCCTCAATACCTAACATTGTATTTCAAAATACAGCAGCACTTAAATGTTAGATTAAGCCTCAAGTGCCCAACTGTACAAATGTAAGCTTATTTACAAAAAAGTAGTGCCATCATATTTGAAGAGATTTTATTGAAATGAATCAAATGCAGCAGTATTTGCAGGCTCATTGTCAGGTCCTTGAGGACACCATTAGCCCCGACTGTTTGTGCCCGTTCTACTGTGGCTTCCCCCACTCGACCATGGACATGGATCTCATTTCTGTCCCCCCAAACCTCTCCCGCCCCACCCATGTTCCAGGACCCCGTGTCACCCCCCTGGGGCCGTCAGCCCCTGCCCCAGTGATTCTGCAGCAAGGCCAGTCTCCAGCTGCCCACAGCCCTGCCTGGCCATGGGCCCAGTTGAGATGGGCTCACCCTTGGGTCTGCCCAGACTTGGCCCATCCCTTGGGAGATATCCAGTGCCAGGGGCTGTAGTTGCCCCTGGGCCTCCTGGCTGCCTGCTCCTGGCTGGGGTGGTGGATGGACATTGGATGTCCAGCCTTACCCTGTCACCTCGCACGGAGAGTCCCTGTGGGTTCCTAGTTCCCCTTTCCGAAGGGTCACCCGGCTCTTACTCCTTGATACATAGAAGTGTGGACTTCAGTTTTCTTTTCCATCCCTGGCAATTCTTAAATCCACTCACTGCACTGAATCATGCTTGCTGATATCTTCTTCCGCTCACTTTGAACTCGTGGGAATTTGTATTTAGCTTCTCTTACTTTACTGGAGTAATTGCAGGTTGCTCTAGACCATGAGCATGACAAAATGCACCATACATATGGGTACTCCACACATTCCCAGACATTCAAGGGATATCCAGGTGCAAGGGCCACAAGTTCTGGGCTCAGTGCAACTGCTTTTGCAGCTGAATGTTATGAGGTCAGACAGGAGAAATAATTAGAACACAGACTAAACCAATTATAAGCCCCAACTACCGTCGCTATTAAGTATTTTTCTGTAGAGATCTATTAGTTATTCATAGGTATGTAAATTGGTTAATTGCAAATACAGGTTCATATAAGGATATTCTCATTCCTTTTCATATATGCTTACTGGCCTTACAGTGTCTGACAAATGTTGTTATCTATTATATGACCAAAAAAGAGCAGTTAGTAAAAAAGCAATTCTTTTTTATCCCATACTTCAGAAATAACTCTGGCATACTCTTCAAGCTTCTGGCTTCAATTGCTCAAGGAGATGCTCTGATTCAAGGTTTAGGGTGCTTTCCACCCCTTATTTCAAGGCTATGTTTGGGAGCAATGACTAATATTACCCCTTTGGTGTGTCCAAGCCATATGATAAAAACTTCACAACTCTGCTGAATTATTTCGTATCATTTTCTCTAGCAGTTGTTTTCCAAACTCCAGTTAAGGTTCATCATTTGGGGTCCACACTTAAACAATATATTCCCTTTGCTTTGTATTTATAAGCAAGCTATTTCCCACAATTTTTTGTTTGGTTGTTTGTTCTAATAATTCAGAATGTTTCTTTCACACTTTGTGATTCAGCTAAAGGATCTTTCAAAGTTGTTATTTTCAGGTCCTTACCAAAGGATACAGAAAGCATTGTTAATTTTAATGGCATCACAAACCTTAGAAATTTGGAAATTAAAGTCAAACGCAACGTAAACAAGTGTGTTGAATGTGGAACATTTGATATAGATATTTAGTTACACCATGAACATGAATATATAAATACACCACTTATTTCTCTATGTGTAATAATGAGGCGTTGAAATTTGAAGGAGACAATGAATTCTATTGAATAACACTGTTTTCTCAAAGCAGAGTAACATTTGCTTTAAGGCAGGTGGAATTTTAAAGCTCCAGTGCTTTTTCTATAACTATATGCATGTCCATTAGCTTAAAAATGAGCCACACTGTGCCACCGTCAGAGTGAGCTACGCTCTGGGCTCCAAAAACCTCATTGACACATGTATTTATTTTCTAGCATTAAGATGAAGTAAGCCGTGCAGAACTATGCTATAAATTCTAGGGCTATTCTTTTAAGAATAATTTCCAGAGAATGTCTCCAGATTTTGAATACAATATGTATGAACTGCATTTAAAAGAGAAAAAAACAAACAAACATAACAAAAACCAACCAACCAAAAAAAAAAAACCCACACCAAAAAACAAACCCCAAAACAACTATTTTGCCTGTCTGGAAAGTACAGAACAACTGTATCAGTCTGCTCTAAATCATTATGCTCCTTTCTTTTCCTTTTTTTTTTTTNTTTTTTTTCTTTTTTTTTTTTTTTTTTTTATATTTTTGTCTTTATTTTTGTTTTTACTTAACCATTTGATCTCAGTTCCTAGTGTCTCACTGTCAGCCATATATATCACATCAGTGATGACAGATAAGTATTTGCACACTCTTTAGTATATAAAACAGGTGCACCATATGGTTGAAATGGTAGGATTTATATAGATGAAACTTAGATGATGTGCAAGAAGTGAACAGAGGGAATTTTATCTGTTTGGAGATTGTTTGATAGGTTAGCTGTTTTTTTGAGGCTTTTTTTTTTTTTTTNTGCAAACCTATGTTGGTGATGATTAGTACTGGCAAACTGTCTATTAACCCAATTGGTTTTCAGTAAGAGACAAATCACTTTCATGCACACTTAGAAGGTAACTGGTGAAACTTACAGAGTCTGATGAGCTCCCTAACACTAGGTGCTTTTCATAGCACTTTTTTTTTTTTTCTGATGAAACTTACCTTTGCCAAATTAAGCTTAATTAAAAAGATTATTCTTTTTAATGAAATATTCAAAGATATAAAGACAGATTTCTCCATTGTTACATATGGATCCATATTAAAGTGACATGATATTATTTTAATGGAATTTTGTCTGTAAGAGGGCAGAATTTGACCTCTGAAGTAATGAGAGCTTTTTAGCCAGCTTATTTCAGATATTCAAAACTAATCCAGTGTTTTGAAAGTACCTTGGACAGCTGCTCAGATCAGACAGAGCGGTAGCGAGTGCAAGGGAACCAGGCTGAGTTAACAATCATGGCATATGTTGTTTAAGGAAAGATAATAAATTTTAAAAAAAATATAGGATTTTCTTTTTTTCTTCTGCTGCTTCAAGATATGATACCAAGATTATTAGAACTACAAGAAATCAAGGCACCATAACCAATTTTCTCCACCTCATTTTCACATTTCGTTCATACCTCGTGATTGGCAGCTTTTACATTTGCCTATCAAAATCGTTGCCACAGTTAGAACTGGTGAAGTGCACGCTGCCTCCTGAGGTCACACAGAGAGGTTGAATGTTAGATGATAACTGTCACCTGGGGTGTGAGCAGCTAAGCTGAGACATTCAAAATCTTGTTGAGTGTAAATGAAAACAAAATGGGTACGAAGATTTTAGTCTTGGCCTAATTAAATTGTTCTGGTGTTGCATTCAAATTATGATATGAAAGCATTTTTTTCTCGTGTTACACTTACTGGCCCCCACAAAGACCCTCTGGTCCTACAGTGGGAAGTTTCCCAGGGAAGCAGAGTGGTAGGGGGATGTTTTGGCCAACTATCACTGTCCCTCAGTTTTCCACCAGATGGATTTCCTTCCTCCCCTGCCTTGGGTCTGCTTGAGACTGTTCTTGAACACTTTCCCACCACCACCTGCTCTTTCCCTCTTACTCTCAGGGAAGGGGTGAAATCTTCCCACAACACTCATGACCCCAAGGGCCTTTTTGCTCCGCAGGGATGGCCTGGGGATGTCATCCCCCTGAGAGCAATCACAGAGTTGAAGCTCAAATGGGCTGTTATGGACTTCTGGGTTTTCATAGGCACAACATGTCATATAGCTGTATTAAACTGAGGCCAACACACACCTATGCCCATGCGCTCCTGACTCTGAGTTTTGGTGGAGGAAGCATGAACCTGGTGATATATTAGAGGTCTCTTAGAGAAGAGGATGATAGAGAAAGCCCCAAAGAGAATAAATCCTAACTATATAAAGTCAATTATGAGTTAATAAAAGGAAACGAGCTTGAAAAGTATGTAGGCACTGACCCTGGGCACAGTGAAGAGACCAAAATATAATATGCAACATAAGTAAAATATCCCATATATGACAAAGAAGATAACAAAAAGGTATATATATGTGTATGTGTGTGTCTCTATGTCTGTGTGTGTGTATTCCAGTTACAGCTGTCACTCTTGACCAGCTCTGTAACTAAAAAAACCCAACAGCCAATCAGTAATTTGAACTTGACTTTACTGCAGACTTTATAGCTTGTTTCAATTATCCATAAATTTAAGGAGAAATATGTATTTGAGTCTGGTTTTACTCCAAACTTCCCTCACAAAAAAGTGATTGATACTGCATCATAAAGGCAGAAAATATTGTCGTGAAGACTAGGCTTTTAGAATGAATTTATTTAGGGATGAGGAATTTTAATCTGTGAAAAGGGAGAATAATATGAAAAGAAAACTGGGACCAGTAGAGGTTAGTGAAAATACAGATACATTTCAAAGGCAAATTCTAGCCTGGAAACCAAAACACCTAATACAGAAAAAAAAAATCCTCAGGCAGCTTGAATACTTGAGTGAAAAAAATGTTAATATTGTGAACACTATTGTAACAGAATAGGTGTTGAAACAAGGAAAGATTGTATGAAAGTGGTTAACATCTGTTTTAATAAAAAGTGCTTAAAAGGAAACTAGTGCTGTATGAATATTTTACCGTGAGCTCTTATCAAGTCACTCTGTTAGAACCTTTACTGCTTCAACTTCACTGCAAAACATGAATTGTTGAAAAAAAAAAGTAAGACTGTTTGAGGTGTTTTGTATTGTGTTGGGTTTGGATTGGTTTTGTTTGATTGGTTGTTTTGTTTTGTTTAAAGAGAAAACTAAGAGAACTGAAGGACATCCAAAGGCAATGACATCTTTCAGGGGTTTAATATGGAGGCATTAGACATAGTACACTATGTAATACAACAAACCAACAAACTCCCCCAGTTGATGATACTGTGATATGCGCTGTGAAAAAACATATTGTGAGTTCAGCTTTTGGGGATAAAATAGCAAGATCATATCTAACAAAATGCGCCAATAATGTCTACATTCAAGGTTTCTCACATAGAAGAAGAACCTTCACAAGATAAAAGCTCTTTTCACTGAAGTTATGTAAGAGTAGATATGACTCATTTCTTTCAACTTCTTGAATTGTAGGGGACAAACCAACAAAATGAACTCCATCAAACAGTAAAGCAGGAGGGTTTATTATGTTAATGCTCTCAGGCACATGATATGACTTTTGGGGGTGGTTCTGCACAGGGACTATAAAGTCTTCAATTCATTGGAGAGGGTATTTTTTAAGGCAAAATATTCATAGAAAAAGGTATAATTTAAATTTTTTTTAATATTTTAGATAGACTTGAATATTAATAGAAAATATTTTTTTTTAATGTGGGCATTCAAAATCAGAATTTTCTGATGAAGCCTACTTCGGAGAAGAAACTGATAATGGTATCACATTTTCCAAGCTTCTGTAGGTGTATGTCCTCCTCTAATCCCATGATATAGCACAGGACATGCAAATTACAGGATTAAATATCTTTCAGGAAAGTTTACAAGAACAATTGCCAAAAGAAATACAAGAATAACTGTAAGAAGGAAAAGAAAACCTTTTTTTTTTAAAGATAGGTTTTGTGTCAATCATGATGCGTTAAAAAAATACATATATATGAGGAGCAATCAGCTCAAGGGAAGTCATGGAAAGAGAAAACTACCAAATCTCACCAGCTCTCTTTAAACTTCAGAGGAGATATTTGTCTTCATTAAATTTTGAAACATAAAACAAAGCTTCTGAATCTGAATTGAAATAGACAACCTTGAGCAAGTCAGCTTATTCAACCAAAACTATGAACAGGAACTTCACTGTTTGTCTTTTAATCTCATTAGAGAAAACCATTTTTCTAATTTTAAAAAGAAAGAATAAGCATGTCCAGAAGGAGTAAAGAGCACTGATATTTTACTTTTGCCTGTTTAACAAAAAGATCACTCAAGTGAGCTCTTCTCACTTCATTTATTTCTCCTCAACATCTAAAGAAAGGTAAGAACTTGAGCTGTCAAAATGCTGCTCCTTGTAAGAAGCAGCATTTGTAGGTGATACTATACTTTTGTGCCTTTGGCAAAGGAAATCTTTATGAGGCTGATATGCCTTTGTTAATGCAGAATTCATTTCCCTCAGTTGTCTGTACATGTGCAGATTTACTTGAATTACTTTCTTATTCTTATCTCCTGATGTGTTACCTTGGTTAATATATCCATCTATGTCATACTGAGTTCTCAGTTCTCATGTGGTCATGTAATAGCAGAAGTGGCACATTATTATTATTTTCACATAAAAGGAATAAAAGCTCCTACAAAAGAAATAGTTTCTTTGCGTCACCAGTATTGTAATGAAGGTTAAGCTAATCTACAGAGTATGAAGAACTACAGCATTCCTGTATGTATGAAAGCTGAACTCTAACTAATGTGTAATGTTCAGGAGGATTTAATTGGTTTTATAAAATGTTGCTTAAGTCATGAGATTTCCAGCAGATTTTGCAATAGAAAATGCAGAATATCAAAACATTAAACCATCCTACTCTTCTTGTACTGAATTGTGTGTTTTTATCATACCTATTATAGGTATACCACAGGTATACCTATCTCTCAGAGAAGCAAATATTCAGTGATGTTGCAACATTCTTTATTACTATTAGTGTAATTAGATACTTGATAATAGGCTATCCCATGTATTTATGGGGAGCAGTGCTCTGCAGGTGCTGGAACCACTTGTGCTGTGCAAAGGCTGTGCTCCAGTGTGTGTATCAGACTTCCCATTTCAAACTGATTTTGAACAGTGCTTCATTGTGAAATTAAAGAAACTCAAACCAAAAAATTCATGAATGGAAAAGTAGAGCAGTTAAAATTCCCATAAAAGCAATTACAGTTACCAGAGGGGAAAATAAAAACATTGCATTATGTACAAGAACCTGATCCTTATTTTGTCAATTACTAATTCTGAAGTACCTCATGAAACATGCTTCAATAGTTATTCCCACTAAACGAATCCTAAAAATGGAGCTATATTGAAGATCACTGCATGCCATGTAAACATAAATCATAGAATTTGTATACTTTTAAACAAGAGAGAACAGAAATAAGTGAAAACTATGGAACTGATTGAATTGACACTGAATAATATATCATGCAAATTCTGAAGTGATAGAAATGCCTCACTTAAATAATTACAGCTTAATTTAGTGGGGAAAAACCCGCAACAAAATCAAAAATAATCTCCCAAAACAAAATATTAATAAGGAAAGGAGTGTAAGAAGTAGTTCTGCTATTGACAAACTTCCTACTGGCAGAGTCTAATGCTTTTTTAGACAGCCTTTTAGTTAGGATAAAAAGTCCATTTTCCTCTCTCTATGATTTCCAGTAGTGAGCAACAGCGGATGCTTATGGAAGAGTATAGGGATGCAGAAACCATATGGTAATGATCACACAGAGTGCTCTCCCAACCTCCAACAGCTTGAGGCTTTTTGAGGCAGAAATGGCATTTTTATAATGAGTCTCTGTGGATTCTCTCTGTCAACTTGCCTTTTGAATTCAAGAAGAATTTCATGTCCATAATGTCCTAGGGAACTCCACATCTTATTATACTTTAATAGTGGCTTTGGTAGGGAATTTTATTGTTGTCTGCTTGGGGATTTTGCATTTTCTGACTACTAGTTCCAATTTCTGCTAGAAGAGATTCTGATTAATTGTTCTTTGTTCTCTTTCTATTTGCCAGTGACAATTTTGGAGATCTCCATCTAATCTTAATTTGGCTATTTCTTTTTCAAGATTAGTTTAGAAGCCTATTATTTTGTCATCTCATGCAGAAACCTTTCCAAACTTTGATCATTTTCTCAGTCTCTCATGAGTAATTTCCAGGCTTAGCCTTTCAAGACAGGAGAACCAAAACTACACTTTACATTCAAACAGAGATAAAGCTTGATTTTATATGCTTTATTTCCCATTTTTATTCTGTTTTTCTTCCCTAAAGTTCTATTCATAATGGATATAACATTTTGAACAAATGAAAAATAGTAGAATACTCTTAATAAGTATTGGAAACCATGGAAAGAACTGGAGATGTTCAATAGAGTGAAAAAATGCAAATTACACTTAATCATAATCTAATTTAGCAGCGAGTATTAGCAGCCAAAAAGCAAAGAAGTCCTTCAGAAATAGGTTGCAAGGTTTTTTGATGCTAACATCATTAATTGCAAAGGCTCGTCAATTTTCAAGAGAAGGAAAAAATTAAGTTGTCTAGAGACAATTCTGAGGAGAGCAAAGTATTCTAAAATACTCCCAAAAAGTACTAGTGAAAAAATATTGTCATTTACACAGAGCAACTGAATTTTTGCTACATGTTACACCCAAAATGGCAATGGAACCCAACTGAGCAGGTGACATTGTAAAATAATTTCTGTACAATTCAGAAATACAGTCTGAGAGTCATCTTGTCAAATGTAGTGCTCTACATAGCAGGCATTTTCATCTGAACAGGTTGCCATACATTTTGCCCGTTCTTTTTTTTTTTTTTCCTGAATTATGCCTGAGGTAGAGTACTGGATACTGAGGTGTTTTGTGGAAAATTACTCTCAGGAGCAGACTAGCCTTCTCCACAGTCACTGCTTCGTAGCATTGCTTTGTCTTCTGCTGGATCTAAGAGGTAACCTTGTTAGCATGAGGCACCAAGAATATTTATAAGATTTTCAGTTGAAAGACCCTGGAAAAAAATGACCTCATACTGTGTATGCATGAAGCTGTGGGCATTTGAGAGTCAGTGACCTCCTTAGAGATTGTTGAGGAATGATGTTGATGGAGACATCCATGCCTGGTGCACATCCATAGTGTCCATCTAAAGTCAGGTGAAAAAATGCCTCACTCTCTTCCCAAGCAGACCAGACTGAAGAAAGTCAGAAATGGGGAGATTTATAAACTAAGACATTGTCAATGGAAAGAAATAGAAATTTAGATAAGCTCCTAATATCAGAAAATATCCTAATGTGTTCCCTAACGTGTCTGATTAATTGTTCCCTGGAAGCTATTTGCTTCCTTAACTGTGCTTTGAGTCTTGTGTGAGCAGCTCAAATGTAATGTCTGACACTAAACAAGCTGAATACCTTCTGGTATTTTTAGTCTCTAAAGACTATGAGAAGCAATAAACTGGTGACAGACAAATATCCCTGCCCATAGCAAGATGGTTGGAACTAGACGATATTTAAGGTCCCTTCCAGCCCAATCCAATCCATTCTGGGATTCTAGGAAATTATTGTCTCGAAAATAGGATACTGATATCAGAATTTGAACCCTATTTGCTACTTTCAAATGAGAGAACAATACCTATAACCTCTATATTGTCATCTCTTAATGTCTTGTTAAACACTGTAAATGTAATTTTATTGATTTTACTCACAGTAGTTATTGTAAATTTGTAAGAAACTTCAGAAAACCCTCATCCTGAATAGTGAATTCTAGTGGCAGGCTGAAATGGCACTCTGTTTCTTCATGAAAGATAATGAACACACCCAGTTCTATCACCACAAATGGCTAATTTGTTGTTTGTTTTTTTTTTTTTTTCAGCTCAACTAAATGCATAACCTTAAGGGAATAATGACATTTCCTTAAACCCCAGGAGAAAGTGAGTTAGGAAAGGCACTACTAGAGCCTTTTGCCAGTAAGATCACAGGCATGAAAAATCTGAGCCTAAGCATTTGTTGTTATGGGATTACTCTTTAGTACACCAAAATTGATTACTTAAATATTATTTGTGTTATATTTCATTGGAGAAGCTACATTTTTATCATCATCTCATAAGATTAACCTGAATTGGGCTGTTGTTTTACACAGTGATATGTGACATGAGCAGTCACAAAATGAGTGCAGTAGATCTCTGTCAACTCCCCCATCTGAATGATTACTGAATATTTCAATTATTAAAATTAAAACAGTAAGATGAATATACAGAAGGAAAAAAAAATCTTTTAACTCTTTGGATCAGTTTTTTTTTTGGCCTCCCACATTCATGTAAAAAATTCCTTCTGAAAAAAACCCACTCAGTAACACAGTTTTGTCCACAGAAATTGATTGAGTAATAATCAAAACAAAATCAATTTCCTTTCACCTCCCCCACTTTCTTCTTCTTTCCACCAAAAAAACATTCTTCATGATTCTTAATTGCTCTGTAGACTGATAGTGGCCAGCTCCATGTAAATCTACTCAAATCCAACTAGGAAACTATATTCTCATAACAAATTAAAAGCCAGCTTTGATGAAATTTTACCATATTGATCTCTTGCTGAAAGAGCAGTTATTTATTGAGAATTCCTAATTAGATACTGTGTCTCCTAAATATCTGCGTTGAGGCTGTCAGGACGTAAATATTTGTTATTTCATGGTATATTGAGAAATATATTGCTATGTTCAAGTTTATTATAGCTTTCACATTGATGAGTTTGTTTTGTTTTTCTTTAAAATATAAAATCTATTTGTATTACCATTTTGTCTTGTATTTCATCAAGATCTTGCAAGAGATTTGACACGTTACTAATTCATATTATTATACACACTAATAATAAAAGTTAATATGTTAATTGCATAATTGCTCAGTGATTGTTGGATTTACACTGCATTTGTGTAAGATAGATAGATAATTAAGAATTGTTTTGAAAACTACCTCCTTATGTTTTATCATAAGAATGTATTTCTCATGTTCTTTTCTTTCTTTTGCAGCTGTATTAAACTGTAGATCTGAGTAATTGTCATTCTTCTCTTTCCTCTAAATGAATTTTTTATTCTATTTGTGAAATATATTTTTAAAAAAAAGAAAAATAGTGACATATGCAAAACCCATGACTGACATTAAAAAAGGTTCTTTACTTCCTCTTTAAACAATATCAAAATCAATTACTAGCAATTGTGACATATCTCAGTCAAATATATACAATAATTACCTGGCCTTGTTATACAACTAAGAGAAGTAGAACATGGAAATAATAAATCAGTTGTCTCAGCAATGCCAAAGGAATGATTCAATTCAGCTGAACAGGGGTATTTTGTCGAGCAAACCGGTTGCTTTCTGGAGTTATTTGTATTGGCAATCAGGCAGAAACAATTCAATTACCTGATTGAATTCAAAATAAGGAAAATTTAGGTGGGATTTTAATGTAATATAAGGTCCTAAATGTAAAACTTTCAGATGGTAAAGAACAAGTCTCAGATAACTCTTAGTTTATTACCACCAACCCTGGTGTCAGTTAACACCTATTACGTCAACATGATTAGAACAGGTTCTTTAACAACCTCTTTACACTAAATTTAAATGTTCTATCCATAGATGTACCCCTTGCTTTCTGAGAAAGGAAGAGGAACATTTTCCTCCAATAGGTTAATATTTTCCTAAGTGTTTAGTCAAATTAAAAAAGAAGTTGTTGTAATCCAGGGGAGTCGTATCTTCAAAAAGTGAAAGAAGTCAATTATATAGGGAAAGATAATTGAAAATGTTTCCTGAGGAAGTTAATAAACCACAGCAATTCCTGAATTACTTTGGGAGTGGAGGAAGGCAAGGGAGAGAAAAATTAATACAAACCAGGGACAGAGAATGGAACCAGAGCGTAGAAATTATCCTAACATCCCTTAATGGATGCATTTCCTTTAATTGCAACCCAGGCATCTGAGACATGCAAAGGGAGACCAAGTCCGCTACCAGCCAGGTAAGAGTTCTGTCCCTCCTATGAGATGAATATATGTAAAGGAAGTTTTATGGTCGCACTTTATCTTGCATTTTCCTTTTCTGCCAGTCGTGTCTGCAGCCTATGACCAAATGTTTGTAAGTGGGGTTATGGATCTGCTTCCTCCACTGAAAGATTTTTCTAGGACGTCTGGAAAGCGTAGGATTCTTCTTGCCTAAATGCATGGGCCTATATGAGAGTGGGCTATGTGGGCGTGCAAAAGTAAGGGGAGTTCTTGGTTGTAGCCGAGAAACTCAAATAAATAGCACAGTATTTTCAATGCTTAATGGTAAAATAACTTTTAATAGTCAGGACTTTTAGAAGCTTTGCTTCCAGCAATTTTTTATGCTTTTGTCTGGAACATTCAAGGGCTCTGTACTATCAAATATTTTTCTATGGCTGCAGGCAGTTTTAGACCATGATCAAGCACTGTTTTATTTTGAAGAAGTTAAAATTACTCAGGCATTGAAGTCTCATTTAGTTTTCTAAGTTGTCTGATATTCCAGTTTTTCTTTCTTCCCCCAGCATCTGTTGGGTAGATCTGTTGGAGACTAAACAGAGTCTGGAGCGAAGTGGAGACACCACGACCAGGCTCTGCTGAAATACTGGCAGGAGGGGGAGCTCAGTGGTACCTTGTAGCTGATAAGCCAACAACAGCTGTCAGCCAAGAGATTTAAAAAAAAAAAATAAAAAAAAATTCTTGCTATTGAACCAGCAACATGGTGATATCACAAATGCACAGCCCTATCCCAAAGGTTACCTCAGATGTAATGCTGGCCCTACCCACCCCCAAGGTACAACCACTCCCCGCTGAACATGATGTATGACTGGACTCGCTCAAGATCCACCTAAATGCAAAAACAGCATAGAAGTAAGTTAAGAATGTGGGGAGAAGTTAGGGAAGACTCCATTGTAACCTCTGGGATCAGTGAACAGGTTGAACCTGTCCTTCCTCCATAAGGATGTCTGTTGAGGAAGAACCAGACTCTGTTCACACTGATTGACTCTCTTGAGCCGGGTTTTGTTAGGAATTACAGCTCGTCTATATATTGCTTTGAATATGTTTTTGTAGTCAGATACTATCACTGGTAATCTCCAAACCTTAACTTGTCATAATTTACTATTATTTTAATAAAGAGTGTCATTCCAGAAACTGTTAACTGTGAGTCCTTCAAGGGCACTGGCAGACACCAGCAGTGGTGTTGCACTCAGTTCTCTTATGCTGTTGCACTCAGTTCTCTTATGCTGTTTGGATATGTCCCTGCATCTTTTCCTGGAGTGCCAACAGACCCATTAAAGGTGTGGAGACCTGGGAGGTGGGCGGGTCTTTCTGTTTGAATCTGACCCTGGAAAGGGCAGACAAATCACCCATTGATGCAGCAGGACTGTTCAGTGAAGGGTCCCCATAACAGGACACTGAAAGACTGATTGGGCACAAGGGTCTTCGCTTTCCTGGGGCACTGACAGAATAATCAAACTCAACAGTTTGAGAAAATTTCCTCTTTCACGGGACAACATCTAAACACTGTCAGTACACTGGCTTCCCTCTGACTTAGCAGACTGGCTTATTCCATCAGTTAACGGCACTGCTGTTGGTGCAAAAGCCCACTGCTGAATATAATTGAATGGAGTGGTGTGACACTCCTGACCTCCTCAGCTGAAATCCCATTATTAAAAGTGCAAGGGTTAAACATCTCTGACATCTAAGTATCAGCTTCAATGGTTCCAAAGGAAAACAGCTTTAAAAATACATTTAAGAGTTTCATTCCAAAGGATGGTTTCAGTTTCTAAGTAAATCCAGAGTAGAGGCAGAGTCTGGAGAGGGCAGCCTGATCAAGTGAGTACTGAAGAGAGGCATTAAGTACACTATAGAAACATCACAGCTGGGGCTGTGCATTTTACAAAGCATTCATGTAACAGGACTGAAATCTGACTCAGCAGTACTTCATGTTTTCTGCCATGTGTTTTCTTCACATGCAAAGAAAGTTAAAAATTAAAGAAAAAGTAGTATAGACTCAGTTTTTCCTTAATATCTGAAAGGTGTGGGTTTTTTTGTTTTTTGGGGTTTTTTTGGTTTTTTTTTTTTTTTTTTTTTTTAAATGCTTATGATGAAACAACCACACAGGTGAGGAAATTCAGCACTGTAGGAGATTTTTTTCACTCATTCCACTAGAAAAAGATAAAAATGTAGTGCTGGATTAGATAATAATTCTCCAGATTTGTAGAATATCTGCCTACAGAATCAGTCAGAAAAGTTAATTACCTTTCCAAGCTGATGAAAACGAGGAGTCTAGTTTTTAGGTTGTTGTTGCTCAACCACTCCTGCAAGCCACTCTGACTTTTTGTGATTAAGGTACTGACAAATGGCAATGATGATAAAGGAAGTGGCAAGTTTTTTAAGTGTCCAGAGATGGAGACTTAGGCAGAGGTTTTTAGAAGATTTCTGTCTCTACAGTATTTTCCACATCACTGAGAAGTCTTTTTATATCCTTATTTTGAGAACCCTGGTAACTGAATGAGAGCACTAATCTCATTCTGTTCAGAATCCCACTTCAAAGCATCTGAAAACTACTGATGCAGCCCCCAGTATAGGTGAATTCTATCTGTATGTGATGTAGGATGATGTAGACCTGATTTAGATAACCAGCAGCACTGTGTCTGAGCTAATCAACACTGAGAGACTGTGAGTAAAGATATATTAAAATTATGTCCATAACAAAAATTATTCCAAGTGAAATTAATGTTATCCAAAGCCTTAGGAAATCCTGTCATCATTTCTCATGGATATGAGCAATCATTTTAATCACATTTCCCTCTGCAACCCCGCTAACACATGAATGAACAACATAATAGTTGTAGTTCTGTCGTGTAGATGTAATTTCAAAGGTAACAACTGAAAAGTTACACTGATGCCCAATCAACTTTAATGTGGCAAGAGAACATACAAAAATATGGAAAGCAACAAATATGCTATGGCTTGGTCCTAGAATTTATTTTCTTTGACTTTTTTTTCTTTTTTTAAGAATATGTTAGGCAGGATTTAAGGAAAAAAGTAATGAGAACCTCATTGCTGACTCCTGTTAACACTCACTCACAGAAAGTCTAGACATGGTAAAAGAAGAATTGGTAGAACTCAAAACTGCTTTCAAACTTCAAAAACAGGGGCTTAAAGTTGAACTTTAGATTATAGACTTTAGAGTGGGTAAAAGAAAATTAAGAGGACTAGAAAGAGTTGGGAAAACATCAGGAATTGAATTTTAACCATCTTTTATTTCAGTTCATACTTGGATAAGCACACAAGGGTTTCAAAAGTTGCATATGGCAACTTCCAACATCACAGAGACCTCTCTGCTCTCAAGTTTTTGATTTTTTTAGCAATAAACAGACACATTCAGAACAAGTTCTCATGCAAACAGATGAAAACTAGTGTCTTACATGTAGTTGCTACAGTGTAAGTGAAATGTTGTTGCAATATTATGAACCTCCAATTGTGTCTACACTTTGTGTGCTACTTACTGTGTACGCCTGTGTGCAGACATTTATATCAATACTAACTTGTTTTCAGTCAGGAGACTTTACAGAAGTAAAAATTTTATTTGTAGGTATCAATTAAAATGTGCTTCTTTTCCTCTCCTTACTAGAGACACCTAAATCCACTGACACTTCTGAAAGAAAATCGCACAAGTTGGAAGAGGAGTGTCTTCAAGGTTTTTGGTCACACAGTGAATTTCCAGTGTAATTAGAATGTAATTAGACATGGAGTCCAATGACAAGTTCCTGTACTTTAACTGAACTCCTGGGACCTCGTTCAAGCAATCATTTTCAGAGGCTGCTTGCAAGCCCTGTCTAGTTCATATATATGAGATGACTTCTCAGAGGTTCAAAAAGTTCTGCAGAAAAAAAAAAAAAGCCTCTTTTTTTGTACCACATCACAGAGGGATGTCAGAAAAGAATCTATTCCCACTTGACAAAGGAATGACTTTCACCTTTGGAAAGGCAAAAATGACAAGAGTCACCTGTGACTTTAATGAGGGCTTCCCAGCTAAGTCACAGAAGAATTTACTACATCAAAAGTCAGACACACAGAGAATATCCCAGTGTTTTCTGCTGAGTTCTAGGGATGTGGAATACTTACATGGACAGTGGGAACTGTGGCACACAACCAGAATTTACCTTTTGCAAAGAACTTACCCCTACATGAAGAGAGAAAGCCTTTGGTGTTGCAGCTGTGATGCATTGTCAGGAATAAATCAGACACGTCTGTGTGTGAAGTACTACTAGATTCCATGAAACACATAAGCTAAAGAAACTTGGCACTATACATATTGTGGGAAGGACAGACATGCTCTTCCCAAATTCGTTAATATCACTGAAAGAAATAAAAATTGTCATCCTTGCTCCGCATCATGCTATTAAAATGAATAACAAAGGCTTATGCAGCATCACAAATAACAAATTCTTCCACAGTTTAGAATTGCTTTTTATTTCCTTACAGCTTTAATGACAAGTCTCTGGAAAGTAGTTTTTGGGATTTTTTTTAAATTTTGTTTTTTTTAATCCACTTTGGAAATTGGCTTATGCAGCTTCTATGGTAAGATAATTTTTACTTTCCTAGGTAATCTGAAAACATAGTTTGGAAAACCAGGAAGTTGTGGAAATACCTCAGTACTGCATGTTTTTTGACACATTTCAGTTCTTGGTATGAAAGTCATTGGTGTCAGTTCTGTAGTTAACTTTATTGATAAATTTTAGGATTTTAAGAACACAGTTCCATTAAGCAATAAATATTTTAAACATATCTCAAAAGTCATGTCCAGCATCATGGATCCATAATATTCAAGATTCTTGTGTTGCTTTGATCAAGTGATTTTTTTAAAGTGGGTTTTTTCCCCCACTTTATTTTCCATTTTATTTTAAACAATTTGAAATAGATTAATTTGTCTGTTTAAAGAGGAACACTTAAGAAGGAATTGTCCTTTGTGCAGGTGAATTTTGTCTTACAGTGAGGTGAATGTATTTTATAATTTAAATCTCACTAACATATTGTTAATAAACATTTTCTACCTAAACGTATTGCACATTTCCTACAACAAAAAGAGATGAGTGTTTAGATTTATGAAGTTTTTAAGATCTGTAGATGGCACTATGTTTCAGACAATCTATAAAATCATCAATGAAGTAGCATGTGATTAAAAATATATGTTTTAATGAGAAGTGATTAAATGGATTCTATTTCTATTTCTTTGTTATTATCTATTTCAGTTATTATGTATTTCTTTTGTTATTATCATCAAGAACACATTCAGGCTCCATGTTACCTTCATGCCAATAGAATGACCAACTGGTGTCACATTCCCTCAGTCAGAACTATTCACTGTACTTGATTAGAGCAACACTGGACAAGTGAAAAGAAGTGGCAAAACATCAGGAGTTTTTCTGTTCCATGTCCTACAATTCTGACTAAACAACTGCCACCACTGTAGTACCTGTGTTTGCTCACTACTTGCTTGCAATCATATTCTATTCAAGAGGCAGAGTAAAATTCTTTTTTAAGGCTTATGACATGACTTAGAATCTCCAGGCTTACAAAGTTTATATTTCCCTCTTCAAGTAGATGGTTTTGGAAAATATGTTCTGATTCCTCAGGGTAAGGTACTTACTTGTCACTGCAAGGACTATTTCTGTGTTCATAAGGATGGAGATTACAAGAAATGTAGATAAATTACTCGAGTTATTTAAGTTCAACACATTTTAAGGAGTTTCAAAAGACAAGTAAAACCTTATGCTATTTTTTATCTTAAAACCTTGAATACTCTTTTCTTTTTTTCCAGATATGAGTAAAAAAAAAGGACAGAAAGTCTGACACTACTAGCAATTTATAACACTTTCAAGACATCAAGCACGTCATGCTTACTTTTCAAATGGCAGTTATCTGTCAAATTGACTGTGCAATACATGCCAGAGGTAGCCCTTCCTCCTTCTTCCAGTACACCAGGAAAGGCATGTTGTATTGGAAAAAAAAATTCTTCGAATATACTCTCCACATACCTTCATAGCACCTACAAGAAAGTTTTGGACGAGTTATCTGGGGTCTTAGATCCAGGATGATTATGTGCTGCTACTCTTCCAGGATTTAGATGGACAGAAAAATCCAGCAAGGAACAAGTTTCTAGAATTTTATAAGCACCCTTGACAGTGAAATGTGTAAGTCCACTGACATTTCTTCCACTAACACAGCAATTAAAGCAGTTCTTGCTTCCCTTGTTACTTATTTATGTCCTTGTGTCCTCCTGTCAGTCCTTGTGACTTCCTGTCACTGGTAATGACAAATCACGTTTTAGCCAAGCAAAGTGATCTATCTTGTGTACTGCTTTATCTTTTTTATTCCTTTTTTTAGATATCTTGTGCAAATTAAGGCATGGAGTTATTTCATTTCTGTTACGGCAATAAGCAGGGGTTTGTCTGTCTAATATAATTCAGTAACTAATGAAGTTGCTGCTTCCTTTTTTTTCATTGGATCAATAATGGGATGGTAGTGCTCTCCTAAAATCATCCTGTTTGTCTGAGAGGTACTCAGAAAGGTGGAAGAGAAGGATTTTTTTTTTAAACTCGGCCTTGAGGGACAAGGATGGGATGTGTGAATGTAGGATCTGAGTATAATAATGAGCCTTTATCAAATATGTGACAACCTTCCTTTTTTTTTTTCCTGACATGCTTTTNCTCGGCCTTGAGGGACAAGGATGGGATGTGTGAATGTAGGATCTGAGTATAATAATGAGCCTTTATCAAATATGTGACAACCTTCCTTTTTTTTTTTTCCTGACATGCTTTTCTTATGATATCTTCTGTAGTTCATCGCGTGTCTCACTTTGCAGTGTGCAGGAGCAATGGGACTTTCCACATATCTAATTTTGTGGACCTGTTTAGATGTACACAGTATTCACAAAGAATCACATTATTTTCAAGGTTGGAAGGGACCACTGGAGGTCATCTGGTTCTACCTTCCTGCTCAAGCAGGGTCCCTGAGACGGCTTCTCTCTGGAGAAAGAACCTCCACAACCTCTCTGGGTTGCCTACTCCAGTAACACCTGCAGTAAAGAAGTTCTTCCCCATGTTCAGGTGGAACTTCTGTGTTTCATTTTCTACCCGTTGCCTTTTGTCCTATTGCTGGGCGCCGCCGACCAGAGCCTGGTCCATTCCCTGACCCCTCCCTGCGCCCACTGATAGACATTGACGGGGTCCTCTCTCAGTTGTCTCTCCTCCAGGATGAACAGGCCCAGCTTTCTCAGCCTTTCCTCATCAGAGAGATGGTCCAGTGCCCTCCTTAGGACCTGCTCCAAGACCTCTGTGTCTCTCCTGTACCGAGGAGCCCAGAACTGGACTCAGCACTGCAGATGGGCTGAGCAGAGGGTCATCACCTCCCTGACCTGCTGACAGTGCTCTTCCTCATGCAACCTTCTTGGTCACAGGGCACGTTGCTGTCTGTATTATAGTCCACAGACTTAAAAACATGACAGCAGCCATATCTAGAAGTATTTCTACAACAGAAAAAAATGTCCAGCTAGGTATCATGCAACAGCATAAGCCTCTTTTATGTTTAGAGGCTACCTTAAGCATAAAAGCATGCAAAACTGAAATCAATACAGTAGATGGAAAACTAATATTGCCTCCTAAGTCCACTCTTTTTACCATTTATTTTGTGCAGTAGAACAAGCTTGAACAGCTTCTGATTTTTTTGAAGCTATACAAAATTCTGCATTTTGTTCTTTAAAATATTTATATAAAAGACTCATAATTATATATCACAGAAAAAAAAAATGTGCTTCAGGTTATTTATTATCTTTCAGGTAGTAACCACTCCACAGAAACATGCTGTTTCAGCATTTGTATGGTTATTTTATTGATGTCGGTCATATTTTGATATCACAGCGAAGACCTGCTTAAGTGAGAGAGTTAAGAATTCTTTTTTTTTTTTTTTTTTTTTTTTTTTTC
>VWZG01001198.1:67821-96108 GCA_013396735.1 Grallaria varia
TTTAAACAATAGCAAGTTCATACTCTGTGCTACTTTTAGCTAAACTGCTCACCTCACTAGAAGTTGTTCCCTTTCTCAGTTGCTAGAGTGTATATATGTATATGTGCAATGCTAACCCAGGGACAGTCGAGCTTGAACCTGCTGTCACTAAAAGCTGAATTGAATCATTGTAAGAGAAGCAAAATAAAAGTGTCTGCACTTAAAGGCTAAGAGAAGGGAAAATAACTTTCAGCCAGAAGGTGCTGAAGAGGAACTGAGAACAATCTTCAACTGGCTCAGCTACACCTGGAAGAAAACAGAAGTGCAGTCGTAATAGAAGAAGAAATCTGAGGAAGTGAAATTTTCCAAGTCCTAGATTAGAGTATTAACACACAAAAAAACCAAAAACCAAAACAAAAACAACAAACAAATAAACAAAACAAAACAAAAAACCAAAAAGACAAACTGCTTAATTTTGTATACAGTATTAAAACTTGTTAACATATATCTATAGATATATATAGGTTCTATTTACACTGATCTTTTTCTGATCAATTACTAACTTGAAAGAAATTTGTTCCTCTGGAAATTGTCCCCCAGTTTAGTGGAAAAGTAAATTAGGTACTATGGCCCAGGTTCATTCTTTCTGCTGTTTTCTCTGTTTCTTTTGATAGCGCCTTTCTCTGTTTCTCTTGATAGTGCCTCTAGTTAAAAACCACTTTTGCTGGCACAGTTTGTGATGAGAAGCTGTTCTTTCTTATTAACATAGAAACATTTACTTTCAAATTTCTTTTCCACCATCTCAGACTAGTAAAGTTTCTACTGTACTTTATGCCAAAAGAAAATAATTTTGCAGTCAGACACTTAAATCATGGTTTTGTCCAATTAGAGATGTGTTGAGCATTTCAAAACAAAACCAAGTCAGAGCCCTGTGCCAAGACATTTGAAAACAATCTGCCTTTATAAAAAAAAAAAAAAATGGTTGGAAAACACTAGTTCCACAAAGAAAAAGCAATTACATTTAAGAAGCCAGTGTGATTTGGGTTTCAATGTTCACTGCTGAAATATCTAGTAGTTAATGAGTTACATTGCTCTGCTTCAGTCACCTTGCCTTCACTGACACAACACAACACGGCATATACCATTGAGCAAAGTCTGCCAAAAAAATTGAACACGTATGCTATGGAAAACTGATCTTGAAGTGGAAAAGGTTCTTTAGATATTTGTACTGAGAAACAGATAAATTATGTTCAGGAATTTGTCAGTGTTAAGTGATGGAGTGGTTCTTTACTCTGGTATTGGAACTGTATGTTTTTGATTTTGGTTTTGTTTTACTTAGTTGGTTTGCTCTTCTTTTTTTTCCTAAAAATCATGTAGTTGTTATTCCACAGACCCAGATAAGTGTAAAGTCAATTAAAACCTTCTCTGCAGGCAGTAGGAATGTCACCTCCTAAACACTATAGATGCATATTGCCAAAAGCTGGAAACATCTTTAACTGCCTGTTTTCTCTCTTTTAATTTCACCCAACAGAAGGAAGATTAAAAAGATATAGACATTGGCAATAAGTAGCATACTAACTCTAAGAACTTTAAATTTAAAAATTATAGCATAATCTAGGTCCATTAAGAATCCCAGCAACAGGAAGACAGGACAAACTTGAGGAAAAGCCAAAGCTGTTTAGAAAATACAGGCTGTGACCACAGGATTGTGGTGGGAAACACTTTGTTTTTCTGGCAAGGTAGTTCCTATGTTAAATATGAGAAAGTATTTCTTACATGGAACTTTGATGAACTTGTTTAGAAAATGTGTGCATACATAGTATGTTTAATAGCTTCTAGATAGTTTGTAGACTGGTGTGGCAAACAGGTATTTATTTGATTCCACCCCAAACTGGCTAGTTTGACTTCCGTTCTGATTTTGCTCATTTTAATTAGTCCAGTCTCAAACTTCACTCTTAATTTAATTCTGCTTTTGAGTTTGTCGCTCATTCTAGCCAAATCCCATTTTTATTTATCTACTGTGTTACAGAAGGCAGATACCTGAAAACACACTCAGAATGTGGTTATGAAATAGCCAGATCAGAAGGCCAGTCATGAGAACAGCGTCAGGTTTTGTGCCATAAACACACGTGGTTTTAACTCCAGTTGGCAACGAAGCCCCACACTCGTTCACTCCCTCCTCCTGTGCTGGGATGAGGGAGAGAACTGAAAGAGTATTAGTGAGAAAACTTGTGGGTTGAGATAACAAAAGTTTAATAGGAAAGGAAAAGACACTCATGAAAGCAAAGGAAAACAAGGACCTCATTCACTCATTCCCGTTGGCAGGCAGGTGTTCCACCAGCTCCAGGAGAACAGGACCCCATCAAGCAGAACAGTGACTTGGGAAGACAAATGCCATCACTCCAAATGACCCCCTGCTTTTTACTTCTTCCCCCAGTTTTATATGTGTGCTGAGCCAAATACCATGTCCCTTTGGTCAGTCCGGGTCACCTGTCCCAGCTGTGTCCCCTCCCAACTCCTTGCGTACCCCCATCCCACTCACTGGGGGTGGTGTGAGAGGCAGAAAAGGCCTTGGCTCTGTGCAAACACTGCTCGATGATAACAAAAATATCCCTGTGATATCAACACTGTTTTCAGCGCAAACCCCAAACACAGCCCCACACCAGATACTGTGAAGAAAGATAACCCTATCCCGTACAAAACCAGCACAATAAGGAAAGTTTCACCAAGCTCCATGTGCTTTCCTGAGCTACAAGAGAACAAACTAAAGAACAAGAAATGCTAAGCCATTCACAAAGAAATATTCTCTTATAGTTTATGTTTTCTTACAATTCTACTACAGAAAAATAAAACTCAGTATGACTTTAATCCACATTCCGACAATCAATTAAAAAACTTTGCTTCTCTTACTTGGGTGCCTCTTTTAAAGAAACCAACACCATGAGCCATCCTTAAAATATACCTTTCTTTTTCATAAATCAAAAGAAACAGGCTAACAATTACTTGTTATATGTTTCAGCATACAATTCTCTACAAAATGGTGCATTTATGTTAATTTGGTATTTTAGAGCCCCGTTGCTGCACCACAGTCCAGAAAAACACTTGAAATGTTTTAATTAAGTAATTTTGTAAAAAAATACAAGGGTTTGGAGGTAAAAAAAAAATATTCAGAGAAGGAAGGACACAATATTTAAAATGCCACATTAAATTAAGAGGTACTTAAAAAAATTAGAAAAAAAAATTAAGAGAATACCTCATCAAAAGATCTGCTAGATAAATTCCACCACACAAATATGATTTTGCTTTTTCTAAAAGAAAAATACACCTTCAAAATACTTTGCTTATGCACCCAATATTTTCCAAGTTTGTGTCAGAGGCATCACAATTTGAGAGAAAAAAATTTACCTCAAAAAATGCAAAAAAATAGTCCTTTGCAGTAAAGCATAACAATGTATTTCTCCCACAAAGCTTTATTGTCTCATATAGCATAATCATTATTTCTGTAGTTTCTTGCTCAGGCCAGTACAGTCTGATCTGAAAATATATCTGTATGACCACATAATTGTCAATAAATTACAGCATGTGAATATGCGTCTTATAAATTGCAGGCTGCTCAAGGGCTTATANAAAAAAAAAAAAGAGTAAAGAAGTAAAGAAATAAAGAAAAAAAAGTATACTGAATTTACAAAGTTTTATTTGATGCTGAACACTATTGAATAGTAAAATTAAGCAACAGCTTGGAGCCACTAATACTACAAATTATGATTTGGAAAGTAACATATAGGCATAAGAAAAAAGCATAGAGATCCTTAAGGCCAAAAATTCTTATTCACCACTGTCTTTCTACCTCCCAGGGCTGTTTTTTGAAGTGCTAACTTATAGCATATTTCATCTGTATAGGAGTGCTGACTTGAGAAAACATCCATGAAATGAAGAAACAACATAAAGCGTACAGGAAACTTTTAATCAGAGTTAAAGCTGAAGATCAAAAATCATAACTCATGAATGGTACAAAACTGCTTTTGTACAAACTTGAATATGAATTTTGTTCCCTTGAAAATTAACAAAATTGGCAGATGTGATGTACTGCTGCTATCACCAGCTGCAGTTTATTGTTTTTCATGGAAGTTGGGATTTTAACAGTGAAGTGACAATGATTGTNACAAAGCTTTATTGTCTCATATAGCATAATCATTATTTCTGTAGTTTCTTGCTCAGGCCAGTACAGTCTGATCTGAAAATATATCTGTATGACCACATAATTGTCAATAAATTACAGCATGTGAATATGCGTCTTATAAATTGCAGGCTGCTCAAGGGCTTATAAAACTTAAAGTGATCAGAGTTTTTTCATTAATTTTTATCCTAAAATTGAAAATTGTTTCCTATTCTGAAATAATTCCATTACCAATAGAACTCGGGATATGCTATTAAGCAGTATCAGTATGTGGGAATAGCAAAATCCAATTTAAAAAAAAAAAAAAAAAAAGAGTAAAGAAGAAAAGAAAAAAAGAAATAAAAGAATACTGAATTTACAAAGTTTTATTTGATGCTGAACACTATTGAATAGTAAAATTAAGCAACAGCTTGGAGCCACTAATACTACAAATTATGATTTGGAAAGTAACATATAGGCATAAGAAAAAAGCATAGAGATCCTTAAGGCCAAAAATTCTTATTCACCACTGTCTTTCTACCTCCCAGGGCTGTTTTTTGAAGTGCTAACTTATAGCATATTTCATCTGTATAGGAGTGCTGACTTGAGAAAACATCCATGAAATGAAGAAACAACATAAAGCGTACAGGAAACTTTTAATCAGAGTTAAAGCTGAAGATCAAAAATCATAACTCATGAATGGTACAAAACTGCTTTTGTACAAACTTGAATATGAATTTTGTTCCCTTGAAAATTAACAAAATTGGCAGATGTGATGTACTGCTGCTATCACCAGCTGCAGTTTATTGTTTTTCATGGAAGTTGGGATTTTAACAGTGAAGTGACAATGATTGTATCTTCCTATCCTGGAGTATCCAGATATGCTTTCATAGCAAGGGATCAGTCCTCAGCCCAATTTGTGTGAATATCAGGAGAATATAAATAGCTTATGCGAGAACAGCTCATCCTGAAACTGTGATTCAAAAGCTGACAGAGAATATCTTGAGTTGCTTCAAGTGACTGAGCTTCACGATCGTGTATCTGTGTATACCCAGGGCTCCAGTTTCACCAATAAGAGAATAGTTTCCTGAACTCTGTTTTAAAATGCTGCTAAAGCCTCAGGGTCTACCTTAGTCTTTAGGCTGCAGAAACTTCTGGCCTTTGGTATTTGAATAGTAAGAAGTAAGGATGCCATGGTGATTGTGTTCTTTTACTAGTTTTACTTGAGGATAAAAGATATTTCATCCACATCTTTGACTCCTTGTTTGAATTTGCAATTGTTGGCAATGAATAAAAAAACTCAAACGACCCAAACCAGGCTTGAATGTTTTGTATGAAACACTTAGGGTTTGCTTCATTTATTTACTTTTTATCTCTCTGATAAATATTCTGAATAATTGTATTTCAAAAGCAATGCTAAAATTATTAAAAGTTACAAAATATATTGCTGATAATACAATACACAAATACTTCAGCCCATTCCAAATGGGATGATTAAACAAACACACTCAGAATACAAAAAAATCATCTTTTTATCTCTAGTGAGCATATACTTGGAATTTTTCACTCTAGACATTTTGGAATCTCAGAATCCAGAGAAGATGCTGAGATAGCCTCCATATTATTTTTCCATAAAGGACACATCCAACTTTCCAGACAGCAGCCTTGTTTATGACCTGGTGTTTTGTTTCTCTTGGCCTCTGCAGTGCATTGTTTCCCTTTGCCTCAGACATCTGAAAGAGAAACCCACCTTAACCTCTGCCTATATGAAAAATATGCAATGAAACTTGCATTTTTTTTAATATATTTTGTAAATCCTGCTGTGCATTTTAGTTACAAACATTTTTTTATTATCCAGGTACTTTAAAATTACACTCAAGATGGACCAAAGAAATATGCAGAATAAAAATAAAAATATTTATAATGTCAATAATGAACATAATGAAAGAAGACACAAGTGAAATGAAGTGCACAATCTATTTCTTCTAAGGTAAAATGGAAGTTGCTTCACCTTATCTGAAATGGAAGTTGTTTCTCCTTATCTGACTGAATTGCTGCCCACCTTGACCAAAAGGTGAATGTTGTGCTTTCAGTTTTCAGTCTGTTCCTTGCACCTCCAGACACCCATTAATGCTTCTGGGAGAGGAAGCACCCTGTACAGATTCTCCTAAGATCCCGTTTGGGAGCATACTTCAAAGGGAAGTTACATCTAATAAGCACAACTTTCACAGTCAGACATATTCAATTTTCATTTCTTAAAGATTCTGAAAACAAGGATATAAATAAAAATAGGCTGTTGTCTTTTTCAGAACAACTGCAGATGTGAATCATCACTGTGGATGACCCATTGTTTCTCATTTGCTTGTATCTCTCTTTGAAAACAAAGAACCTTCAGGTATGTGCAAATTAATGTCCCTGTTATCTTTTGTAATAATGTAAGAAATCCATTATGTTGGGGGTTGTAAAATATCAAGTTTCCAGAGAAATAATATTGTCTGTATATTATTCTTTGTGTATTCTTTCTTTCCTCATATGTAGGTTTCTACTGCCTCAAAAATACAACGAAGCATAACATTAATTTGATTTGTAGACTGACATCTTTCATCATCCTAACACATCTCAATACACTTAAATTTAATTAAAATTTTAAATGAGGAGGATCTGCATGGAAAAGATGAGGGATGATGGGTACAAGTTACTTCTGAGGAGGCTACAACTGGGCACAAGAGGGAACTTTTTCACAATGAGAACAATCAGCCATTGGAATAATCTCCCCAGGAAAGGAAGTGGTGGATTCCCCAGTGCTCGACATTTTTAAGATTCACTCAGACAAGGTGCTGGGCCATCTTGTCTAGACTGTCCCTTTGCCAGGTTAAAGGTTGAACCAGACGATCCTTGGGGTTCCTTCCAACCTGGTGTTCCATGATTCTATGATTATAAATTGTGATAGCTGAGGGGGTGCACATGACCGGATAGCAGGAGCTACCCCATTACATAGTAGGGATTTGCTCCCCATTTGTCCCCCTCCACGTCATCGCCGAGATGTCCCACAATGAGCCACACAGAGACCACAGGAGCGGAAGCAGAGAGAGAGTTCATTAACATGGGTAGAGCTATTTATAGATTTTAGGGGGATTCTAGTGACTCCAATAAGAAGCTAGGGATAACAACCAATAGGAAAGGGTTAACTAACAGGCCAATAGGGAAACTTTAAACAAACTTTTTCAGGGCCACATTCCTTCAGGCCTGGCTACTGAGATAAGAGTTTTCTCAGGGGATTTTGGGAAGAAGACAGTGACTAGGGGAAAAAATACAGAGACTCCATCTTTACACAGCAGAAAAAGCTTCAGTTTTTAAGGTACTTGGGCTAGCTTCCTCATCTTCTTCACAAACCCATTTCTTAAAAGATTTTTTTCCATTTCTGATAATGCAGGTTCACTGCTACAATAAATCTTATCTCCAAATCATTAATTTGCAGGACTGTTCTCTTAAAACCGGCATTTTTTATCTATTGTTATTCCCTTTCTAGAATATTTATTCTATGCTGCCAATTCTAAAATCTTCTGTAGGAAGGGGAAGAGTCAAATTCAAGAACTTTTGATATCAAGGCACTCTATTCTAACACATTGCTTTTTCTTCGTACAGTACTTGCTAAAAGAGTAGAGAGGCAGAGTATTTTTCTTTTAGCAGTTACTGCTTTTAAGGCTATTACCTGCAAATCTGTAGAGGCACTAGCCACTGCAAATGGCTCAGAAGGGAATGAAGGGACAATTTCCGCTATGAGAAATGGGATAAGCACATTACTTAACCAAAGCTTTAGACATTAGAAAAAACAGAAATATCCCTAAGAAAAGAAACGGCATCAACACAAGATAACCTGCCAAGTAACACAAAGTCAGATAAAATATTGGTAACTACCAGTGATGGACAATCGATATTCTGCTCAAACTATGAATAATGAAGAAGGCAAGTTGTAACACATAGGTGGCCTGAGTAAAATAAAAAGACAAATCATATTGCCACAGTTTCATAAGTTAGTTATAATCTGTAAAAACATTAAGAACTATCTTAAAAATTCTGTTTTGCTAGACACATCTTTAATCTGTAATCAGAGGAAGAATTACTGATAGAACTTCATTTTTAAGTAGAGGGGAATAATGGAAACACATTCAACCACTGTTGTGAAAATGCTCTGTCACAGTTGAGAGACAACTAGGGCATCTTTCTCTAAACAGCATATACTGTTTTTACATTTCAAAAGGTAGTTTTTTCAGAAACACCACGAAAAGAATTGTATTGAGGAATGAAATATAACATATGATTAATAATGAATATGTATGTCTGAGATGTGGATTTAAGATAAAATTATTTATCGCAACTACAAAGACCGTAATGTAAAGTTCAGCTCCTTAATTCTGTATTCATTGGTGAATGATTCATTTTACATATTACAATATTTCCAAAAGCATACTTACTTGCTTGATTCTCAAATTCAGTTCACCTATAAGAGTGTCTATATGCAAATCAGTAATAGCATTTTTACCCTGAAAATTATCCGAAGGCAGTGATTCAAAATGACAAAAATATTCATTATTTGCTCTTACTGTGTTCTTATGTTTTCTATATCCTCTGAAATGGAGCATTACATTGCAGTGTCTTTTGAAATGCACAAGTATCCCCTTTGATATTCAAGAAGACATTCAAAACAGCAAATGCATAACTGTAAAACAATCTGAGCAGATTATGACACCTTTTGATTAGATTCGTGTTATTATTTGTGGCCTGGAAGTTTTATTCAGGCATTTAAATTCACCTACTTAAAAGACAGATCACAGATTATAAAAATATGCTTATGCACAAAGCTGTCTGAGCAGCTTGCCCTAGAGGAAGGGAACTGGAAATGTGATATTTCAGGACTGGAACAACCTCCTGACAGGATCCTAAAAAGACAATATATTCTGAACAGTGACTAAGTGAAAATCGAACACTTACTCAGCTTTCACTGCCCTCTGTTATCTTCCTGTTTCTCTGACAAAACAAAGACATCTCTGGACTACATTGCACCTTGTGCAACCTCAGGAGGTTTGCTTTGTGATTAGGTGCACTTACAAAATCTTACCAAAGCAAGGCAATCATACAAAAGCCAGAGTCAATAATTTGGAGACAACCTCATTATAAGAGCATAAATGAGGACAGATGCTGTCCCGCTAAATCTTATAATCTTGGTAGTGATTTGTTTAAGGAAAATCTTGATGTGATTTTCAGATTTTAAGGTTGAAATTGCAGAGTGAACAGAAGGAAAACACACTCACCATCAACTATCAGTACATCTAAAACATTTTGTTGAGTGTTGATCTAAACTAAATAAGTTGGTATAGCCTTTCCTTAGAAGATATAGTATATTCCAAGAAATCGTAGTGTAATTTGTCTGCGTTTTAGATTCAGGAAGCAAAATACATATTTCCAATTCTTGCATTACCAGTTTCAAAACATTTGCTTGAAACACTTTCAAATGACCAGCCACTCTTCTAGATGGGGTCTGTCTTTGTCTTTCTGCTCTGAATTTTCCACTTTAGGTAACAAAAGATTAATAGATATCACTATCTATGAAGCTGGCTTTCTAAGCATTTATGAAGCTACCTAATTATATTTTAATGTTATTCTTTTCATCTTCCTTATTACATTCATGAGACAAAAACCTTAAAGATCTAATGTTCGTCCCTGCTCAGATACCTGTTCAGAGTCAGAAGGAAATTAGGTTGCTATGATATATTTGTTTCCTGACAAGTCCAAAGTATGTGTTACTCACCTTCTCATCTCCTAGATGATCCCAGAAAATTTCGTTGTTTCTATGTTTTTGAAAGAGCTACATTATGTAATAATAATTTCCTGATCTCTACTTCCACTTTTTTAAAGGTATGACCTAAGCATGCCTTTCTGTAATACGGTGGAACCCCATTATATTTCACATGGTTGTAAAAGGCTGTGTCAATATCAAAAGACAGACAGGGCCCCACGTTATCAGGACAAGACAGTGCAGTGAAATAAAGCTGAATCTGTAATAAGGTTGAATCTGTAGAAGAAGCATTTGAACTTAATGAATTTACAACATACGTGATACAATCTTGGCAGGACTGTCTTTTTGGCCTTTAACCTGAATGTTCAGGAGGATATCAGGTGCACTTTTGGACTGCACATTTCAGTTTATTTTTGTTTGAAAGAAATCCACTTCACCTGCTCTAAGATCTCTCAGTGCAGTGAAATCATGATTGGGGTGGGTATTCTGTACAAAAG
Organism: Grallaria varia; assembly: GCA_013396735.1. Taxonomy (NCBI): domain Eukaryota; kingdom Metazoa; phylum Chordata; class Aves; order Passeriformes; family Formicariidae; genus Grallaria; species Grallaria varia. The sequence goes on from VWZG01001198.1 coordinate 78,251, forward strand.
CTCATTCTTCATCTAAAGTACAGTACTAATGTAAATGTGACCACACTCTAAGTATCCTCTTTATCCTGGGTCATTTATTTGAAGTTGTCTGTTTTTCTTGATGCAATAAACCTTTCCTACTTAAATTTGTGTTGAGCATTTCTATAAATGTGTCGTACCTGCAGTAAGATCTAAAAAAGCTATTAAATCACATTCCTTGCATGTAGTTATATTTACATTCAACACAAAAGTAGTGGTGCAGTATGAGGAAGCAGGTAAGTATTGTAGATTTTAGATACATATTTTGTTGCCAGGAAACAAGAAGGAAAAATGACTTTTTAACTGACATTTTTGCCCTACATAAACAGACCAAATATACCTCCCAGCATTTTGATTGCTGATTGTACTTTTGTGATTAGACACTTTTTTACTGAGAATTTAACCCCAGTATATGCACAGCTGTTGAGACTCTCTGGCATCGCCAATGTGCTCCGTAGCTCTCTCAAAGATAAGTAATGCATGTGGTTCATACTGCTCCTACTCTGCATTTTCATTTTCTGCCCTGTTAGTCACTGATCCCAAAACAGCTTCAGAAATCACTGAATTCGCAGACTAAAAAACTACTCTCTTCAGTGGAAAAGTTTGATTGTTGTAATGACACTTAACGATATCTATTTCTCCGTGTTTTGTTAGTAGAACCAGAACAAATGGTGTCAATCAAACTCTCTTTCTTAGAAAAAACCCTCAATTCAGCAGGGTAGCACTGAAAAGTACTTTTACAGTCAAGTAACAATTATGAGTCAATGCAGAAGCAATAAGCATAGTTTGGGGATTAATCATTCCTTATTAGTCAATGTTATTTTCGACATCAAAGACTAACACAGTAAGTGGATTTTATTTAGCAGTTTTTCCTTGCTGAACAGGAGACGGATTCAGTGTAAACAATAGCTTCTTAGCAAAATGCCCCTATAGAGCAGTTTATATTTGTATTATATTTGCAGTTTCATTTCATTTCAAGTGCAATGTGATCTAGCATTAAGATGGACTTGGTGAAACTATGATTCTAAACAAGATCCAAATCTCTTATCGAGAGCTGTGGAAAATCTCTAGCATTTTTCAGTTAAGAGTCTTTAAAGTGGCTGTTTATGCATCTTTCAGTCCTCTTTGTCCTGATAAGAAGCAATTTCTAAATACACTGAACATCTTGATATTTGAAAAGATATTCTGCATCATGAGCTTTCTGTCATTGAAGAAATGGAATAGAAGTTGAATCAAGAATGCCCTAAATCTCAATGAAGAAGAAACCAAACTAAACAAACCTATTCCTTCTGTTACCATTATTTTTCTATCAAACTACAAAAGCTAGCAAGCTATAAACACATATGTGATATGCATGCTTGAGAGATCAGGTCCATATACAGTCAATGATGTCTTCTCTTGAAAACAAAATTATTAAAAATGTTATTTGTAGAGTCTCCTAAGTTTTACAGTAATATTTGAACAGCCTGTTAGGGTGAAATTTTAACTCTGGGAACAATCTAAATAGAGGCAGCATATTTTTTAATTCTTGAAGGTAAGAACAGGAAGCCAAGAAGCAAAAATGTTTGACAGCTCTTTCATTCTTTCTTGAGAAGCTGAAGAAGTATCTCTATAAGAATGAATGCTACCTGTTGACGTCATGAACATGTAACTTTTTCCATTTGTTAGTTTATATATTAGAATTAAATTCTGGAGGTTCATGATATGCAAAATCTGCAAGATATAAGTCAGAGAGTTTCCTTAAGGAACAGGAAGTTGCTTTGCCTGCAGATTCTCAGTGTTCAGTCTCTCTGAATTCTGGCTCTGGCAGTGACGTGGAAAACCTGTGTGATACACCAAGTGAAAACCATTGTTTCCCCTAATGTAAATTTATCTTCTTAGAAAAGCTGCTTTTATACATGTAGAATTTTTCAGGATATATTTGAAAAGTGTCAAACATCTTCAACACATACAAGTTGCATTTCCTTCCACCGAGACAGAAAGTGAGGTGTTTCCAAATGTGAAGAACGAAAATTCCTAATCACTGTAGAAGTTCATGAATGTTCTAAGTTTTCAAGCATATTCATTTTCTATCACCCATTCATTTAATGCCATTTTCCCAGTTATTAAAGTGTCAGAATATGTCCCAGTATTTTCAAAACTCCTACTGCAGCAGAGAGTGATAAACTCCCATTAAAATTTATGTTTAGATTTTATTTGAAGTCTTGCCTGTAGTTAAGGTTTTCATTTTCCATGAGTTTTCTCCATACCGTTTTTTTAAGATAAATATGAAACACACATAAGGATTACTGTCCTCTCCCAATTTAAATTTTGAGTAATCTTTCAACTTCTACAGTATTAGTAATTTAATTTGAGAATAGGTAAAAAACATGAAAACTATATGTGCTACCAAAAAGTTTGGCTTTGGTCACTATAGTTTCAAAAATGACATACTCTAGGAGCAACCTAATTGCCCTCCAGCTACATGACAACTAGTTGGTTAGAAAGAAACTAGTTTTCTTAATACTGAACACCAGAAACAAACTGGATGTAGAAATGAATTTGTATAAATTTAGGAAAAAAAAGTACTGGTATGAAATAATTTTTTTACTGAGGGAGCACATCTAAAAATGTACAGATTCTGCTTGGAATTTTTTGACCTTGACAGAATTTCAGTTCATGTATTTGGTTGTCTTACTATGATGACAGGAGTAGCACACAGAGAAGGACCTGTTTCACATCCAGGCAAAAATAGATCATTAACAATTTACCAGGTTCTTTCTCTAGAGTTTCTTTGCTGTGTAAAAAGAAACACCTGATACTGGGGAGTGCAAAATGACAACCAGTTTCTAATGAACTATCCAGTTCATAATTCTTTTCTCAAATATTAGAAAGAATTTTCCAAGATTTAAAGTAATTATGTGTCAAATCAGAAACGGGTTGGATGTCTGAGTCTTGACCCCCATACACACAGAGAGCTGTAAACTGTAAACTGATTTTACTTTTTGACCCTCAGTGTTTTCCAGCACAGCGAAGGAAGAAAACCCTCTAAACCCACCCAGATTGTTTGGACCCCTGAATCTCTGGGCACTCAGAGCTAATTGCTTGCTTTCTTTCTCCCTGTTGCAAGTAGGAAATTGTCAATCTCTTGATACTTAACAGTCACTTTAGAAAATTTATTGTGTTATCCCATCAGTAATTTACTCCTTCCATAGGGAATGAGTGAGTTGTAGAAAGAGCAGTGAAGGGAATAGGGATAGTGAGTGAAGAGCACCATGCAAGGCAGCTCCTGGAGCAACAGTTTTGTATCATCTCCTGCTCAGAGCAATGCCTGAAGTCATATTCTCATAACCTATGTTGCTAGCTTTTTCTTTGGGCCCTTCATTGCTCTAATAACTTTGCTAAAATAAGGCGTGTATCATGACCTGTATTTGAATTCTTGGGCAAAATATTGTTAGTGAATTGGAGGGAATTGATTTGTGTCTGGTTTATTTTGGGGGGAAAAAAAGTAACTCTCACTCTGCAGTCCCTCGAGATGAAGCAAATGATGGCTGAAGATACATAATAGTTCACAAAATATCCAACTTAAATCTTCCCCTGCAGGAGGGAGAATAATTCTGAGATTTTTAGTATGCTAGGGAAATGTAACTTTAAGCAAAATATTCTAAAAATTATTTCATTAAAAAATTTTCTTAATAACTAACAGGGATAAAGCACAAAACAGGCTCACTGAGGTACCTCATACACTTTGTTCGAATTTTCATCAAACCCTATGTTGGAAGGTTGATTTTCACTGAATTTAATATATCGATATCATAATTAACGTAGCAAATAATGTTCACAGGAGATCACATCATCCACTTTTATTACACTTATTGCTATGTCACAGTGAAAAAGCTCAGTAAGCTATGAAGAATAGATGTAACTTAACATAATTCTGACATCCTTTGACTTTATTTGCAAAGTTAGGCCATGCATAGTGTGACTAGATATGACATGTAGTATTTGGCATTTTGAACACAGAATATGAGAATGATGGAAACTGAATGAAAAGTCCACTAATCTACTAATTACAAAAGAGTAAATTCTAAGCTCTGCTTAATCCTCTTAAAAAGGTGCATGAATATGTATTTGAATATATATCTATATTCACCCACAAGCTAGTAAAAATTGTATGAAATATATTCCATGTATTTCATGAAAAACAGACCATGTAACAGCTTGTTCTTTTTTGTCTAATCCCTCAGGACACAGGGGCCCTGCTGGATGCAGTTATGAAAACGTCTAATGACAGTCAATGTCTGGATCCTCTTTCTGTCCTGAACTGATGGAAGATATTTCCATGCAACTTACTTTGTTTAAAGAATATTGTATTTGCCATGATTGCAAACTATTTTTACACTCTACTTCCAATATTGTTAGATGGAGAGCAGAGCAGTCAAAGCAATATCCATTTAGGAGTACTGGTAACTACAGATAAGATACTATGTATTGAAATCTACCCTGAAATGCCACAAGAGTGCCATGGCTTCAGATAATATTCTAAATGAGTATTTCTTAGATGTCTAATAAATTAGGCAAGGGGATAAACAGAAAATAGGGTAAAATGGGATGAAACCATAGATCTATGCTTTATAAGCCAGTTGCCTGAAAATCAGACTTAGAGAACATAATTGATTTTATTGACAAGGGGAAAAAGAAGCAGCCTGTTAATGAAATGTGTTGAAGGCACAAAGTCAGGCACATCAAAACAAAAGAGGATTAGAATGTCATGCTAGAAGAACCTGCAGACTTCAAGGAAGGGAATAAAATAGACTTGATAACATTTAGTAGTACAAAGTACCATATTACACAGTTTAATATGATTTCTGAATTCATCCTAAAACCCTTCTCGACAGGAAGAGGAGCAAGGTTTGCATACCGAACACAGTTTGACATTGTGTTATCAGTATGGTGCAATCATAAACTACCCCTAAATGCACACTGACATTTTTCTATCTAGTAAAGCATTTCTAAAAAAGGGAAGAGTGTTCATAAATAAACAAGACCTCTACAGAATGATAATCTAAATGTACTACTGGTCATCCCCACTCAGGCCAAATTGTCCCAGATGTGAGCTTTTGCAACTAACTGCAAAATTGTATGATGAAAAGAAAGGAAGTTCTACTTTATTGGATAGCAACAAGGCTGGTGAAGGGACTAGAACACAAGTCCTATGGGGAGAGGCTGAGGGAGCTGGGGTTGTTTAGTCTGGAGAAGAGGAGGCTTAGAGGTGACCTCGTCACTCTCCATAACTACCTGAAGGGAGGTTATAGCCAGGTGGGGGGCGGTCTCTTCTCCCAGGCACTCAGCAATAGGACAAGGGTGCACAGGCTTAAGCTCTGCCAGGGGAAATTTAAGTTGGATATTTGAAAAAAATTCTTTTCAGAGAGAGTAATCAGGCATTGGAATGGCCTGCCCAGAGAGGTGGTGGATTCACCATCCCTGGAGGTTTTTAAACTGAGATTGGACGTGGCACTGAGTGCCATGATCTAGTAAATGGACTGGAGTTGGACCAAGGGTTGGACTTGATGATCTCTGAGGTCTTTTCCAACCCGATCAATTCTATGATTCTATGATTCTATTCTATGAATTTAACTTCTTGAACATAGTTACAGAGAGCCAGAGAAGGAAGGTAAATACAATTTTGGAAGCAAAGAGATCAAGGCCAGAAAATAAAAGGCTTATTAAACCAAAGGGCAAAAAAGAATGGCTATAAATGTCTACAATTCACTGGAAATTAGAAAAAAGCTTCCAGCTACCAAGAAAGAAGGCTTTGGTAGAGTCTTTAAGAGTAGAAATGGGCCAAACGTTTACAAACTGCTCCCCCTAAAGAATAATTAAAGTTTGCAGAATATATGAAAAAGACTCTCTAACTTTATTGATTTTGACAATAAGGGATAGGGAAAATAGTCTGAAGCTTACTCTTGACTACTAGAGTACAGAATGTGCATTTTTCTCTTTATAATTTCATGTTTTTCTATTGTAATAGTGTTATGCCAAGCATCTGTTGGAGGGGGGAAAAAAAGACTAAAGTGAGGTCTTAAAATTATGCAGCCTAAAATTATTTATAGAACATGTTTTTTAATCAACTGTCCATCAAATGAATATCTACTTAAGAACAGTAATAGAAGTAAAGAGAGTTCTTGAGGATGCCGTTTCAAACTTTTGTGTTTATGAGAGACTCCTTTTGCCATAGCAAATCATACCAGCCAAAACTACTCTTTCAGCTCCAAGAATACTGTGATATTTTTCATGTCAGCTACCAAAAGAGACCACTACACTACTGTTACAAATTTTATTGCTTATTAGGAACTTATTCTTAGCAATCTGGGTTTGCTATTTAATGATGTAGCAGAGCTACTTTTTTTTTTTTTTCTTAAATATATTCCTACCACCTTTGCTCCTTAAGAAAATGCTAAAGAATTTTGTAGTAGATAAGCAATTAAAGGATTTTTGTGGTTCTCTACTCCACCGATTAAAAAAAAAATCTTTTAAAAATATTTTTTACAACAAAAAAATGTTTTAAAGAGAGCAAGAAAGGATCTTACAAAAAGTATTATGATTTGACATATTTAGATACTTCAGGTAATAAACTGGTCTCCAAAGATCATAGACCTATCCTGTCTACACAAAAAGGATTTATTACACACATTTCAGTCAAATTTTGTAAATGCAAACAGAAATTTATGGTTATGTAGCTTCTCTTTAATGTTTATTATTATATTACAAGTTCTTCTTTTTTTTTTTTTCTGATATATCTGCAAATATAAAAGAATTTCGACATTTTCTTTTCCGAACTTTCAAACTGCTGTTTCCCAGGAGTTTAGCAATAATTTATAAATTGCAACACCTTAAAAGTAGAAGGTAATTTCCCCTAAGAACCAGCTAATTTATAGCTTTCTACACACGAATGACCCTTGAAATTTGACAGTTGCTTTATTAATTCTTTTACACCTGCTCCTTCTATCTTGTGGAAAAAATACTAAATAAAAAGTGCAATTTGCTCACACTACATTCACTCCTGAAGGTATTGGGGAGAAAAAGGCTATCATAGTACTTTCTGCCATAAAGTGTAACTAATTCTGTAAATGTGAGTGAAACAAAATTGAAAGTAGCATGGCAGACAGATTGATATTACCAGTGGGTCACTGACATGGAGAGGAAAATCTGAATTGTTCCCTGGTGTAATGCTGCTGAAATTGATTTACACCAGGGATGCATTTGGCATGAAGGCTTTGAAAGCACATATTCGAAAAGGAAGTTATATTTGCACTGTGGGGTTTCCATTCTCATTTTATACATTTCTATAAGTCACTTAAAGTAGCACAGAGAATCCATTTCAAAAAATAAAGATGTACAAATGTACTTTCAGTTTCTTCCTCACCAAGCCAAAGAAAAAGCTACATTTCACATAAACCAATAGTGACTTGAAGAAAGTTTGGTTTTAGTGAAATAGGCACCTTCTAACTCATTTTCCTGATTAAACAAAGTGAATCAGAGTAACAATTATTTGAAATAATAATAAGTTCCCTTTATTGGATTTTTTAAATTATTCATATTAAACATGTGACATTTCTTTTGCAAGATATTAAGTCCTTGTCGTATTGAAAGAGTGAACCTCTGCATAGATCATGAAAAGAATATTAAACAAATTTTCTTTAAAGCGAGAACATACATCCTGCATTTTTTTCAGAAATAAAATGATGAATAGGATTTAGAAGAAACTGACTTTACATTGAAGTGCTTTAAAATTTTCTGCTCTTCATGTGATGGATTTCTAAAATCACATCTGTTTATGTCCTCTATCAACTCTATATTTTTACTGTGTTCTTTAGCCCATTGCATCTTTTTCCATAAGACACACTGTTTTGGGTTTTTTTCTTTACTNAATGTGGCATTGCAATTTCTTGGTTTTAGGAGACTTGTTTATTTTTCCTAAACAAAATCCTGCTTTGTTTATCTGCTTGGATATATTTTTTCTAAGTTTTACATACGAGCAGATCTTGGTAGGACATGTAGGAGAAAAAAAAAAAAAAGTATTCTTCATGATCCCTGTAGAAACGTCATGAAAGCCTAGTAAGAACTTTAAATTAGAAGCAGGAGAGAAAAAAAAGAAAATCTAATTTTTAGTATTCAAAGGATTAGAATCCTCAGGAAATACATGAGTCAAATACATTTCAAAGTGTTTAAAAACACTATTGGTTCAGTCTCAACAAGACGAGACTTTATACTTTGGCTGCACATCTGCGCTACAGATTAAATATCAGATAAATGCTAAGTCTAAAGCAACAGTTTGTAGATTTATTATTCTAAGAGCTTTACTTCACACAGCACATGGTAAAAATCCACCTGAAAAATAATCAAAGATGTTTCCTCAGTGACAGCATTATTTTACATGAATTGATGATTACCCACTAATTTTAATAAAAAACTGATACAAAAGAGTAAAGAAATCCTCTTGGTTTGATGCTGACACTTTCATAAAACACTGTCTCTGTCATAGCAAAGTACCTTTCAGAAGTTCTTGTCAGACTCTTGAAATTTAATTCAGAGCCCAATCTTAACAACACTGAAGGAGCAGAGTTGAGGCCGCCTGCTTATCTACATAACAGCTCCTCTGCTGGAGTCTCCTTCTCTGGTCCCAGCACTACCTCCCACACCAGAAGATATGCAGCCTTGGAGGAGGGCAGATGTTGTTTGCAGAGCTCCTTAACAACTATAAAGTATAGATAATATCTGCTCTAGTCAAATTTGCCTGCAAGAAATATTTCTCTCACCTGCAGAATGTCTCAACCACTGCCACTTCCTTTTGAGCAGCCACAGCTGGCATCTGGCACCCTCAGAAGCACAAGCTCACTGACCATATGAACTCCCTTGGCCAGTAGGTCTCTGATAAAAGAATCTGGCACAAACCCTGGTATAAAACAAAGCCATTATTTTGAATTACTGCTGCACAGCTTTAGTTGCCTTTATTGAAATATAGTAAAATGAAGCCTCTGTGTTCTCCCCGCAGATTTTATATTCATAAAGTATCCCAAATTCAACTTTGCTGGGGTTGCTAGTTTTTCCAGCAGAAAAAAGCCTTTTAACAATAGTATTATTCAAGCCTGCTCATACCATTTTTCTCTAAATATAGAAAAGACCAGCTAGTCTTAGCAAGCAACATTTCTAAGGTCTCTCAGTCACATTAAAGCAAAAATAAGCATATGAGATGCTCTTGCTCGGTCTCAAAGGTTGACAGAATATCTAGCTTTGAAGAGCATGTTTTTTAATCTAAGCTAACCTCAACTGAGATAAATTCTTTCCTTAAAAAAATTCTGATGACTTAAAAAGAAAACAGAAACAATGCTGCCAGAAAAAGGGTTTATTCTCTTTGACTTTTGAAAAATTTCCATGAAATGGTTTTCAAATATTGCTGCCATCTTCACAGTAATGAATCACAGTTTAATCAAGGGAGGAAGTTAGAGACTGGAAAGAGAGGACTCAGTTCACGCTTTAAATAGTTTATATTGTTCTTCCAACTTCAGGGACCAAAAGCAGTTGGCAATTCTGTTTTTTTACCACCCCAAGAGACCTCCTACAGAGGGAGAGTTTATGTCTGTGATGATCAACACAAGGAAGGAGCAGGACTTATGCTCACCTGCCAAGGGCACTTATTTTCTCAGCTGGCTGTAGACTGTGAAGATTAACTACTGAGGTCAGGTGCCTCAACTGGTTAGGAAAGAGAGAAAACACTGTTACTCATGATAGATGTAGGCTGGAATTGACTCTCTGTTGAGGCTCGAATTTTAAGAGGAATTGTGGGAATTATGAGAGGGCCACTTCAGATTTTCAAAAGGTAACCTTTTAGCTACAGAACTGATGTGTAGTGATTCAGGTAATGTACTGCCAAGAACCTGCAGTTTTAAAGAATGATAATTTAAAGTGAAAGATTTCAAACAACTGAACAATGATGAAGAATCTGATAATTAATTGATGAAGTAAAGAATGTCAATAGAATAACCTCTACTGGAACATGAAAGGCATCAGTAAGTGTGATCGTCTTGTCAGAAAAATATCTTGATGGACTTTTTCAGAAACCTCTAATGTTCCTAGCTTTATAGACATCTATCACCATTCAGAAAGGCTGTAAAATGTACTCCACTGTGATTTTCATTAAAGTCCTCTTTTGCTGTCCATTAAGGCCCTGAAATCCAATAGCACAGGTCTGTAAGCAAAGCAATAGGGCTGTCACAGTCAAAGGGTTAGCTTCAGAAAAATAACTTATTTCAGAAAGAATGTAAGAAGGACAAAAAATACCAAGCTTAATATTTTTTCAACTATACTTCACAAATTAAGACAAACTTGAATAAACCCTATAATTTCAGCAAAAAGAGAAAAATGAGGTAAGCCTTTACAAAGATGAGTTTATTGCCATTCTAACCACCATGTAGATCAGAAATTATGATTTTATATAGTAAAATATATAGCAGTCCTACCATAAAAAGAGTATTCAAGTGCTGAGGAGACTGAACTTTCTGAAATAATACTCCTTTCTAAATTATATTTTACCAGGTTAACAGTTTGAAAGTCCTTAGTTCGAGTGTTAGGTATTTGTCTCAGTACAATCACCGGAGAGGCCACCCCACTCACTAAAGGAAAGGGACTGCTCTCAGTTGTCCTATGTCTAAACAGACCCTGAACCAAAGTCCCAAACAGAAAGATTCCCTAGAGGGTCCTTAAAATAATTGTAAATCTTTTTTTTGTGTCTAACATAGGTGTGAGAACACTACTATTAGGCTTATTTATCCATTTTTCCTGTGACAATGGAAGTTGCCGAACTCACATCGGCCGGTTTAGCCATCAGCGCGCTTGCAGCAAGCGTGGGTAGAGCCCTTCCCAAATCCTCATTTGTGAAGCCTAGCCATGATGATGGAAGTTGCTTCTGAAATATCTGTGAGCTTTCCTCAAATTGTTTTGGCTGAGTAATTATCTAAGCAACAACTCTCTTACTCTTCCTTACTGTTACTGTCATGGAGCATCAAGAGCAGGACTGTTCCCTGAGGGACAGGAGCTGAGTAGTCCACAGGGGCAGGGGCCAGGCCACGTCCTGCAGAACTGGAGAGCAGGACATACCCACAGATGTGACCAGGGACATTCAAGAATCCAGATCAAAAGGCAGCACAACGGTGTTGAGACAGAGCAAGTGATCCAGTGATCCCTGGGGATGTCCATAATGAGGAAAAAGGGCTGAGGCAAAGCCAGGCTGCAGATCAAGGGGCTCCATGACATCTGTAACTGAGACAAGCCTCAGCTGACCTCCAGCATAGCTCAGACAAGAACCAAATGCCCCTGAGCTGAGCCTAAATAGCCTCCTTTTCCATGAATGAATGTGGAGGCCCCAGGGGAGGATGATTAGGGTCATTAAAGCTTACTAGTATGCTTTAGGACCTGAAAATTGTATTTTTCCTTTACCATTTCATTTCTTAATTTTGGTGCTCGTAACAAATTATTTGAATATTCTTGGAGGTAACTTTGTTATGTAAATACTTGTATAAATTCAACATATGAGTTGATTTCATTTCAATGAGAACTCTCTGAAGAACCAACATGTATCCGCTTATGAGGTCTTAAAAAAAAAAGAGTTCACAGCATGAGATCCATGTAGCATATGGCTTTCTAAACTGGGAGATAAATCCAAACAACTTTTAAATCACTCAGTGTTTTAACCAATGAGAACAGAAAATGGAAATTAAAAACAACTTTTATGTTATTGTTTAATTTTTTACTGATGCCGTGCTCTTCTGTGAACTTCATACTTCAGTCAAAAGGACTACCTGTAAGTGCCTTAACACTGGATACCTTTTAAGGCACTTTAAGAGTTGGGGGTTTTTTTGTTGTTTTTTTTTTTTTTGTAGTCTTACCTTTTCACATTTGATGAAGAAAATGGCATCTACATCCGATACCGTACTGATGGAAGACTGTTCAACCTCAGGAGACTGAAGGCCCACACCAAGACCCTCAATCAGCTTGTCCAGGAGCTTCTTTTTGCTGATGATGCCGCCCTCGTTGCTCACACAGAAGCAGCTCTGCAGCGCTTAACATCCTGCTTTGCAGAGGCTGCTGAGCTTTTTGGACTGGAAGTCAGCTTGAAGAAGACAGAAGTTCTCTTCCAACCTGCACCTCAGGAAGCCTTCCATCACCCCCGCATCACCATAGGTGAATCAGAACTCAAGTCAGTGCAGCAGTTCACCTATCTGGGAAGCATCATTTCCTCAGATGGTAAGATTGACCAAGAGATAGACAACAGGTTAGCAAAGGCCTACAGTGCCTTTGGAAGACTCTATAAAAGAGTCTGGCACAATAAACACTTGAAGAAAAGTACCAAGATTAGTGTCTATAAAGCCATTGTGCTGTCCACTCTTTTATATGGGTCTGAATCGTGGGTCATCTACCGCCGCCATCTGCGTCTCCTCGAACGCTTCCATCAGCGCTGCCTCCGCACTATCCTGAACATCCACTGGTCTGATTACGTGACCAATGTGTCTGTCCTTGAACAGGCAGCAGTCACCAGTATTGAGGCCATGCTGCTGAGAACGCAGCTGCGCTGGGCAGGGCACGTCTCCAGGATGGAGGATCATCGCCTCCCTAAGATCGTGCTCTATGGTGAACTTGCCACCGGCTGCCGCAAGAGAGGAGCCCCAAAGAGGAGATACAAGGACTCTCTAAAACAGTACCTCAGCCTTGGCCATATTGACTACCATCAATGGTCCACTTTGGCCTCCAATTGGGAGGCGTGGAGACACACCATCCATAACGCTGCTGATTCCTTTGAGAATGCACGCAGAATCAGTCTGGAGGAGAAAAGACAAGGCAGAAAGAACCGTGCCTCACCAACACCGCCTATGGAGACTTTCTGCTGTGCCTTTTGTAACTGGACTTGCCTATCTCGCATCGGCCTCTTTAGCCATCAGCGCGCTTGCAGCAAGCGTGGGTAGACCCCTTCCCAAATCTTCGTTCGCGAAGCCAAGCCATGATGACCTTTTCACATAAGTTTTCTATTAATTAACCAAGCACGGGCTTTTAATATTATCAGATTTAATTCCTTTTAATTACACTTGTGCAATCACTACTAAATTTAGTCCATGAATGTAAGTAAAAGTAAACTGTTACATCTTATCAGTCTTACAATCTCAGTCACTGCATAGATGGATGAGTAGTCACTAGAAATTACTAAAAATGTTCTCAGGATGGAGGGATTTTATTACAATTCTTCTTGAACTTCATTGCAACAAGCCAAACAGAATGTCTTGAGAAAATAGCTTTGTAATCCTCACCTATTTTGTAATATATTTCCAGATGAAATAGCTTGAAACTGGTAGACTTTTATTGCATTTTGGTTATGAATGTGAATCTATATATACAGTCATGCACTCACACAAATAAACACACATACTCTGAAAGGACTAATTTTCACCCTAAATTTACCTTTACAAGGTCTTTATTCTTAACTATCTTCCCTGTCCACTACCAAAGTTCTCTACTGTAGGGTAGATCCTTTGTGTCTGTTTTATTCATGTGGTTATTTTTATGCAGTTCATACAACTACTTTTATGCGTGTGCTGCAGATTATGCTTTTATGCCTCTGTAAAGCTCTCATGCGCAAGGAATAAGCTGCATGATATTTCTGATGTCCAACCACAAATCTCCACAGGTTGCTTTAGGAATTCTGACTAAAAAAATGATGTGATGGATGGAGCCCATAGTAATGTACAATTGAATATTTGTTTTCCTTCTTAAATGCTTTCATTGGAGTGTTTGCTTCCACATAGTGTCTGGCATTTATATCCTTTTCCCTTCAGTGCCTTATATTATTCAAACATTTTGATACATAGTTCTTTAATATAAAAGACTTAATAGAAACGCAAGACAATGCAAAACATATGAAATGTCACAATTCATGTACTCATAAATGCAAATCTATTGAATCTGTTAGCTCGATTGCACAGAAAATTCATCACTGCAGTGTAGGATGTCTTAATTAGATTTAGCAATTTTCAAGATAGGTATTTCTTACATCTAAGAGGACTAAAATTACTCCAAGGTTGTGGGACTATATTATTTTATACACAATAAGAGACAGAGAAATAACATTCTCTTAACCTTCCAGATTAAGTAGTGATTAAGAACATTTTAGTTCCTGGTACCTTTCATAATTTAAAGATCTAGAGCATGTTCTACCTGTTGTACATCATTGCTTTGATATTTGGGCACTCCAAAATGGAAGTACCTACGAACATCCATGACTTGCTAATGTCAACTGTATTACCAGTTGGAAAACATGAGAAATTTTTGCAGGACATCCCTGCACTATGGGCCTTATTAATCATAAGTTAAACATGGAGAGGAATAGTAATTTGTCGAGACCCTATTTCTTTCATATGCACTATGAGACACCAATACATTGACATTCCAAGTTCCTGAACAGGTAGTTCTTATGAGACCTATTAAGGCCCATTGCTTTTGAAGAGCAGACTTTAGTTGGAGAATCTCTGGAAGCTTAAAAGATCTATGTGAACTTAATGACCACCTAATAGTCACACAGACAGTAAACATAATAGTCACAGAAAGAATTATCTGTCAGATTTCTGAAAGTTAAGAACATCTGAAAACCAAATTGATTAGCAAATGAGTTAAAGTTTAGTTACTATGTAATAAAAGAATTTACTGAGTTTGATTATATAATCACTCAAGTTTTGATTAGGGTTTTGTATAGATGTACTGTATTAATCAGAATGACATTGTTTAGAAAAGAATTAGTCTGTTGATGTTACAAATTAGACATACTTCATAATTCAGTATGCATAAGGATCATCACTGTATACTAAAACCCTCAAAAATAAGGGATTACAAGATTAATAATTTTAAGACTTTATAGAAGAGATTTGAGAGAATACAAAATGAATGATTCATTGAATTGAAGAAGAGAAAGGAATTTTGGTAGGTATGTGACTTTGTACAAGTTTATTCCAGTAGGACAGTGATATCCTTAAAAACTTCAGTTTAACATTCATTTTATCAGCCTAATTGGTTATTTGGAGATATAGAATATATACAAATTACAGGTAAGAGTACCATGATATGAAGAAAAATATTGAATGTAAAAATGTCCATTGTCCAGGATTAATGTGTAATTTTTTTGCTGTTGTTTCACAGCTATTCTCCTGTTGCAGAAAGAGCTGTCTTTGCAGCTTTCATAATGCTTACTGCATTTGGAGACTGGTATTTTCTGTCTAGCACGAAAGAGCTTACCTGTGGGTACAGCGAGTGAGAGTTTCTTGTATGAACATACTCAGGCTTTTATGCTTGCTCATAAACTTCTCTGCAAGTGGATCTTTCCTTTGACAGGTTTATTTAAGCTTTTGTACAGCTTCTAAAACAATCACTCAAAGATGCCTTTTGTTGTCCTTTGGAATGGCAAACTGGATATATAACCACCTATTAACCTTTACAAGCTAAAGAAAGGTTGTGGTTAGTGTTGCTTATTTTCCTGTTGTTTCACAAAAGGTACTGAAAATGATCTTGGGGTAATCATTCTCAGAGACCAGGGTCTGAATCTATTGTCCTTCTATTGAGAACAGAAAGGTTTATATTGGAAAATAAAAATGTCATAAAGTTTATTAGAAGATGAGCCTGTTGACAGTTTTATTGGATGTAAAATGAAACCCCTGATCTGAATCTTGAAGAATTTACTGGAAGTAACCAGTTTTAGGCAAACACAGATTCAGAGAAATTACTGCCCTGATTAATGGTACTAGAACTATTGGTAAAAAGACAACTGTTAAGAGTGGGTGCTAACATCAATCTTGCCAGTCTATGTTCATTTCCCTTTGTTGGTGCAGTCTGACCTAGTTCACTGATGAGATCCACGGCATCTTCAAGACTCCTCTGTCTTTTTGAATCTTTGAACATGATGTTTGTTGTCATGAATGTTATTACAGGAAGGGCATAGACCTCCTGGAGCAAGTCCAAAGGAAAGCCACCAAACAGATTAGAGGAAAGAACCACCTCTCCTGTGAGGAAAGGCTGAGAGGGCTTTGGGGTGACCTAATTGCAGTCTTCCAGTACTTGAAGGGAGCCTGCAAGAAAGATGGAGAGAGACTATTTACATGGGCCTGTACTGACAGGACAAGCTGGAATGGCTTCAAACTGAGAGAGTGTAGATTTAGATTAGATATTAGAAAGAAATTCTCTACTATTAAATGGTGAGGCACTGAAACAAGTTTTCCAGACAAGCTGTGGCTGCGCCATCCCTGGAAAAGTTCAAGGCCAGGAGAGATGGGGCTCAGAGCAGCCTCATCTAATGGAAGGTGTCCTTGACCCCAGCATAAGTGTAGGAACGAGATGATCTTTCAGGTCCCTTCCAACCCAAACCATTCTGTGATTCTACGATATATCAAAAGAGAAACTTAGAAACTCATAGTTGTAAAATAGAAGTGGGACTTCCATCTGAAATTTGTGGAAAAACAAATAAATCTAAAAATAAAAAGAGAAAAGGATAGAAATAGAAAAGAAATAGAAATAGAGATAGAAAAGAAGCCAAAGGGAAAATAAATAAAAGCTATTCATAATGAAAATTCAAGTGCTTCAGTTTTCATGAGGAAAATAAACTGTGTAGTAAAAACTGTCAGCAAATCCAGTGATATTAGAATATGAACAAGTGTTGATTCCTGTTTGTTGTATGCAGGTACTAAACAGGAAAATAAAGACTCTTACAATATCAGCAAATCATGATAAAACTTTAAAAGAAGGTCAGTAAGAAGAAAATGAACTGTCTATTCTGACACATTCACAGTGGAAAACACCACAGAAGTGAGTCCAAGAGCCAATTAGCTAATGAGCAAGCAGAGAAAGATAACTGTACTGCAAATCTCCACTGAATGACTGAGCTCTACTCACAGGATTATTTAGCCAGGAAAAGTGCTACCATTTTCTACAGTTATTTTACTGTTACAGAATATTTTAGGAGCTGTAAGTATTAAAAATAATTATAACATTGCTTCTTGTATAGCTAAAAGAAGAAAATGAAACCAGTAAGTGTGTGTATATAAAAATATGTATATATGTAAATATATGTTCAGTACAGACTATAGATTAGCTACAGAAATTTGTACTTAGAGTATGTAAAAGAATAAGGGTATCATCATTATTGAAGTAGAAATAAACTCACATAATCCTACGAATATTGATTGCATCCACAGAATTTCTTGTCTTGATCAAATATAGAAAGTGCAATAAACTGCTGATTTGTGAGAGAACCTCCCAGAACCTCCTCCTAAGTTTCTGTAAAGCTTCATATCTTGGATAGCAAAAATATTTCCAGTTTCTGATTGCTAAGTTCCACCCTATGCCATTTTTTAATTAATTTGATATATCAGAGAATGTCACAGAAACTCTTATGCATTGTGACTTACTACTCAAGCCTATATTTCAGTATTCTCACCCTGTCAGTTTTGTTGATTTCTTTTTCTCAGTAGTTTAGAGCGTTGCATGGAAAACTCTCTACAGTTGGAATAGGTTAATTAATATGAACTGAATCTGCTGACCTTATTCATACTTATGATGACCTATTATTTTTAATTAAATGCTGTTTAGAAGGGCAGGTGTCAACACACAGCCAACCTATGCTTTGTGAACACATTTTTAACTGATGTCAAATATTTTCTATAACTTTCAACTTTGTGGGAGCAAAGGGTATATGGTATCTCTTATGATTATTCCCTAATAACGTGAATGTGTTGCTGTGTTTTGTATAATAATGTGTGTGTGTGTGTGTGTAG
>VWZG01001198.1:96148-144314 GCA_013396735.1 Grallaria varia
AACATATAATTAAAAAAAAAATAAACTGTTTATACTGTTCCTCAAAGCCATCGTTTAGAAGTTATTCATTGTCTAACAGATTATGTCCTCTTGAACTCATAAAGATGATTCCAGATACTTTTGAAAAGCCCTATAATTATTTTCATATTATTTATATATTATAACCATAATAACACTCTATTAACTGATCAGCTGCCAGTTTTCTTTCATCCTTGATTTTTTAGATTGTTAACTGTCATGATATTCCGAGGATTTCTCTTTTGTTCTGGTTTATTACAAGAAACATGCTTTGCCTGGACTGCGTTAAATTTACTTTGTGTCTTGTGAGACACATTTGTAAAAGGAATGGAAATTAGATAGGATGGTTCTTACTGACATGAGTGGTTTTATTAATAATGACATTTTTTAATACAAGCAACAACAACAACAACAAATCAATTCTTATTTAAAATCTTCTTTGCCCCTCAGGGAAATTGAAGTCATTATCCAGTATGAGAAGGATTCAGAATCCTTAGTCATGCACAGAAGACAGGACACAGAACAACAGCATGGAGACTTGTTTGCAGATGCATGACAACAGGAAATATTAAAGTTAGAAAGAATGTATCCTATGCAGAATTTCTTTTTATATTGACTTCTTGTATGACACCAGAAATCTATTCTGTTACGTTTAGGTACCTGACATGGTCATTTTTCTCTCAGAGGTAAACGGGCAACAAGGAATTCAGCTCTTTTACTACAGAGCATATGTTGTTCCTGGGTGGTCTCTGACATGAAAGCAGAGGTGCAGAAGGTGCCTATGTCCTCAGAGGGTACTTAAAATTGTTATGGAAATGTTGAACTGGTTTTGATATCTCACTGTGCAAGATGAGAAATACACCATGGGTGAACTGACTGCTCCTGTCATGAACATTTCCGTGTTTACTTTTGCTTTTTTCTTTTTAAGAGCTTACAAAATGCCGACAGTGAAGAAGAGATGACCCCACATAGAAAAAAGTGACTACGTTTCTATTAACAACAACAATTGAAAAAAAACCTCTACACCCCCTAAAACTTTCTATATTTGTTTGTATTGCTACCACTCTTCTATCTAAAGGTAACAGAAAGACTTTAGTTGTGGGCTGAGGATTTAAATAAAAAACAGAAAAGTAAAGATGAGACTTACTTGTATTGGAGTAGCATAATATAAGGAAAAAAATATGGAAAAGGAAAATCTTAAAAATAAGCACTTATTAAAAAAATCTGAGTTATTGTATGAAAACTAACAGAAGATCCAGGTACTATTTTATTAATCATAGACAACAAAAAGTAATAAATCACAAAAATAACACTGGACAATTATCAAAATGCAGTTAAACTACAGGAATAAACTGGTGTTACCATGAGTGTTTTCACTGGGTGTTGTTGGATGCAAGTCTATTGAGATCAGAAAACATATTTTATTTAAAAGAGAGGACATTAGGTAGGATTTAAAAAAAAGTACAGTTTCTGAGAAGACAGGCTAAATGAGAGGTACTGATCTAGATGAAAATAACAAGGTCAGAGGCAAACATTCCTTCCATTCATCTAGTCTTTGAGACTCTACACCCTTTTAACACAAGCACACACTCTCCAGTAAAGACACAGGTAACAGAGACCACAGATACAACTGGGTAGAGCCCAAGACTCATCTGAACCAAACACAGACATCATAAATGGCTGCAGCCACTAGTTGAAAGAAGCACCATGAATATTTGGGCAAGGGAAAGAACTATGGGATTGACAATACGCAGAAAGACATGCACAGGAAAAAAAAATATTTGAGGAAGATATTTGCGAGGAAAGGAAAGTCTCTTCAAGTTTGACAGAAATGGGAGCTTTGGGGGATTTTTTGATAGCAGGCTGATATAGGTCAGTCAGTTTCTGTCATCGATTTGTTTCTTGCCAAATGCTAAGCTGTGAACAGAAATTAAAGAAAAACTTTTCTTCCTCTTTCCCAAACCCTACAGTTGTATCAAGCACTGCATCTTCCGTGATACTGATGTATCAGTCAGGATGACAGGAGGTATGATCATAATTTAAAAGGGTTGTGGTCTGTCATGAATGGTCTAATTTTCCCGTGTCTATTTTTGTCTTCAAATGCTCTTATTTTTCAAATGCTTACTGAAATTTTCCATTAAATTCACAACTAAATGACTACTAGACAGACTGTAACTTTTTCTTACTATCTCATTCCAATTTAAAGTCTTTTTTTTTTTTTTTTCCATAAGCTGTGCCTCTCCAGTCTTCTATTGCTTCTCTTAGAAATCAGCAATGATCCTACACACATTACTGCTGAGTTTTATCATGGGCATTTTAAAAAAACACTCTCATTTCAGTATGCGGTTTACCTAGAAAAAGAAAATCACAGAAAAGCTGGTCTTATCTCCAGCCTCTCTCTTTTACTCCTTTTTTTGCTTGTTTGTTTTACAAATGTTATGTGTTGTTAACTACAAGTCATTTTTGCTCCTTTAGGGGTTGTGTTTTCATTGACTACTGGCAAGACAACTCAAAACATTGAGCAAATGGAAGTAATAATACTGCTGTTTAATTACATATCCAGTTAAATTAGAAATCAATTTGCAGTTTTGAAATTGACTTTGCAAGGCTTAAAAAAAAACACCCCAGCAACAACAAAACAAATCATCCCCCCCCAAAATGCACAAAACCCCAAAAAGCCCAAAACTCACAGCAAAATAATAAAACTCTGAGCCTGATAAATTCTTTTACTTTTTTTTACTGGTTTACACAAAGTATAAGCAGCAGTATATACTTGCAAACACAAATTTATACCTGGAGACAGAAATCCACAAAACCACAACAACCTCATAAACACTGAAAGTAGGTTCTTTGCTTCATTTTCTGCTTTTGCTTGGGAATATCCTAGGGATCAACCTTAGTTTACACTGCAGAAGACAATGCCATTCTAAACCAGATAACAACGGTCACTTAGAATAAGACCTTTTGTTTCAGTTGTGCTGGAAAAAACCCCACAACAGAGTGGCTGGAATAGATGATGTTTAAAGGTCACTTCCAACCCATTGTATGATTCTGTGCTTAGTGGAGAAACCAAAGGCAGGGAAGGCAAGGGGTTGTAGCGACTCTGCCTGAGAAGCATCTGATTTTCCCCATAGCAGCCCTAATGTGTATCTGTAGGTAGAAAGGTCTTGAGAACACACCAGTGTTTTGGATGCTGCTGGACAGGGCTCCCATTAAGGGCATCCCTACAGCATTCCCCCCCGCCACACACCAGTAGCCTGGGGGTGGGCAAGAGCTTGGGAAGAAACCAAGCCTGGACAGCTGACACAAACTGGTCAAAGGGATATTCTATGCCATGTGACATCTGTTTCAGAATAAAAGCTAAGAAAAAGGAGCAGGAAGGAGGGTAGCATTTACTCTTTACAACGTTTGCCTTCCAAAACAACTGTTCTGTGTGCTGAAGCCCTGCTTCCTGGGAAGTGGCCAGACATTGACTCCTGATTGGAAGGAGAGAATAAAATCTATTGTTTTCGTTTGCTTCTAGGTGGGCAGCCTTTGTTTTTGCTTTATTAAACTGCCTTTCTCTTGACTAACAATCTCTTTCTGTATTATTTCCTTCCCACCACTGTCTGGCTGAGGAGGGGACTGAGAGAATGGCTTGGGGGGCATCTGGAATGCAGTCAAGGTCACCCCACTGCAGGGAGTGATCAAAATAACTCACGGAGGAAAAATCATAGGAAAATAGATGGATCGGGTGATAAAAGGAATTGGATGTGAATGAATGTGTTGGTTAATTCAGTCTTCTGGCTATGCCCTGTGTCTGATCAGTGCAGGCTCTCCTATCCTGGCATTAAACTCCATTTCTAATTGTTTCCCTGAGTGAGAAGCTTTCTGTTTCATGTGTGTGGCAGTGTGGGTGCCACTAACTGGAGCTGGACTGGGGGTCATAGTGCCCCTTATGTGTGTTGTGCTGGCAACTGGAATGACTGCAGGTATGTCTGCATGTTTACCAGCCAGTACCAAGCCAGGTTAGCTGGGGGTAGATGGTTCCCAGCCAGCTTCACCAGCTTAGGAGCCAGCTATATCTGTCCCTGGGAGAGAGGTGCCTGAAGGAATGAGCTATTAGAAAAACAGAGTCCCAGGCTGGCTCCCAGAGAGACTGCGGAGTCCAGGAGTTGACTGGGAAACCCATTCTGTGCATGCTCCTCTGTGCAGGAAACTGTTGAAGAAGAGAAGATTCAAGGGTCAGTCACTGGGGGAACTGAGTGTCTGAGTTACAGGAGGAACTCACGCTGCCTGTTTCTATGTGCGTTGGTGTGCAGTGTCTGCATCAGCAGCTGGAGAAGGGCTGCAGGATTCTGGGGACTTGTATGCTCTGGTGGCATCTATCAGGGGGACTAAGGGTGCAGGGATCAGCTACTGGCTGGACCCCATATCTAAATTCAGCTACAGGAGGAGTTCATGTTGCATATATGAATATATTTCCCACTAAAAGTCTTCTTCCTAATCAGACAGAGAAAGGAACAAGCTGAGACCTTTGATGCAGTTTGTGCTTGTGCTAAGTGATGTGTTTTCTGTCTGTGATCTTCTCTGTGGCCAGCCACACGTGTTTTATGTGTGTGCCAGTGAGAAACCCTCGATCTGAAACAGCCTCCTTCCAAACAATCCATATTCAAATACCACCAGTAGAGATATGTTGCTTAGCAGTCTAGAAGGCTCAAGGGGCGGACTCCAGTTATTTCGTGTGCAGATATGAAACTGTGAAGGAAATTAATTTTTTTGTCTGAAAGACATCACAAGTAGAGAGATATGTAGCCTGCTTGATAAACACTCATGAGAGACCTGCATTTTGACTCTCATGATGATGCTGTGTTCTACAAGATCTGGACATTCAGTAGTACTTTAACACAGTCCTACTGAAATGCTAACTGCATGAAAAAATTTTGGGGGAAAAAGAAATCTTGCAAATTTGTGGTGTCACTTTTAAGGACCTATTTAGAGTATAACTGTATGGGTAAGTAAAGTTCTTCAATCTGGCCTGTGAAAATATTGAAAAATCTGACACTTTGCCAGGGAGGTACCATAATCTTAGGGGAATGTTTGCAGCACTCTGACACGAGAGGGAAAATTAATAAAAATTGCAGTAAATTTCTGATTTTGGTTCAACTTGATATACTAAAGTTCTATTACAGTCAATAGGTGACAGATCATACACATAGAATCAAGAATAGATTGCTGACATAACTAATGTGCTACTACTTCAATAATACAAACTATCTAAATACAGAAATACCTAAGTAATAATACAGCTTAAACTGTTTTACCATCAAAAAACAAACAAACAAACAAACAAAAACAAAAAAAACCAAAACCAAAAACAAGAACCACAAGGGGACTTCAATGTCCCTTTGGATCTTGCAGTCAATACCGAAATCCTCCTCAAGAATGCAGAGCAGGAGAGCATGGAGATAAGAAGTCACCAGTATCCTGAGGTCTTCACTAGAAGGAGTTGATTGTGGTGGTCACCTCCCTTCCTTCTCAGTCCTGGAGGTCACCTTGGATTTCTTTATATACATTTTCCCATCCTTAGCTGCTTCCTTTCCCCTGCTCCCAGGGAAGAGGTGAAAGCTGCCCCAGAGAAACTCAGAATCCCTGGGCAGTGTTTGTCCATCTGGGACTGCCTGGGGCTGTCAGACCCTTCCCAGAGGCTAGATTGCTTTGTTTACCTATATGTGGCTTTACTGCTTTAAAGGAATTCAAATCCTCTCAGAGTAGTAAACCAATTAGTTGGCCTTCTTTAGGGGAATAAAACAACATATAAAGGAAGATAACAGTGTTCTTGGTTCTAGAAATTATTTTGGTTTGGATATTGTGTCTTGAACTGCTAATAAATTAGCTGCCCATTGTTCTACTGCGATAAATAGGGTAAGTCAGCTCACGTTATGTTAACACGAAAGGAAAACAACACCAGAGAGACAAATGGAGTCACACTGATTTGGTCTCAGGACATGGGCCAAAGTACACAAACAAGATCAGCTACAAGAGTTTAGCTCTGCTGCTAACAGTGAACATAAAATTTAAAGGGTCAGTAATTGTGTTTTCGTATGTGCACAGCATCTGATATAAACCTACCTACCGTGTCAATTTGTAACATCATCTGTTATTAATGGTACTGTCAGAACTCTGTAACATAAGCACAGCTAATGCTTCAAGTTTGCAATTTTATGGAAAATATGAAGTCTGATGTATGTAAATAGAAATACAGAAAACAATAATGCAGGGAGTAAAATCTCTAGAAACATTACTGGTTTAATATAATTCCATTGAAAATATGCTACCATGATTTTAAAATTAAGAAAGAAAGGTCTTTGTCAGCAGCAATATTTCAAGTGTCTCATACAGAGACATTTGATTTGGCAGAAGACAAATGGACATGAGGATTTTAGTCCTTACTGATCCAAGACAAAGATTTCTGGCTGCAGGCATAGCAGCCCATTGGTAATTTCATACCACGCTGTGTTTACACATAAATTTCTAGCTTTGCCTCCTCTGACTGTTTTATGAGAATCCTTCCATGTTCTAGCTCACAAATATACATCAAATCAATACACTGAAAGAGACAGACTATGCAAACTGGTTCTGATATTGCCTTTTATGACTCAGAAGAATAGACACAAATCGTGCAAACCCATAGAGACTCTTGAAGCTTCCACCATCAGCCAGATGGCTGCGTTGCCATTATTCACTCCTCTCTCCTAAAGCACGTGTGATCTCAGAGGCTCAAAGATTCAATCACTATTCAGGAAATTGTGAAGGTCTTGTGGGTGCTTGAGGTTTCTTTGCAGTCTCCCTGAAATAGTTAGCTTTAAACATAACCCAGGCATATGGCACATCTAAGTAGCAAATTAAATAGTGAAAAAGTAATTGGAAAAAATTATTTGAGCCATCCTAAATGAATAGAGCACCAAAGTATTTCTCTTACTGAACTACATTACATGCTTGTCATGTTAAAGGATGAACTTCTCTGACAGGGGTGTTACCTTGTAGATCTCCATTCGAAACTAAATTAATGCATTTTAAAGTGAAATGCATTATTATTTGATATAAGAATGACTTCTAAGGGGGGAAAAAAGACGAGTTAAACCATCAATGACAACACCACACTTTATACACTTCACAGAGAGCTGTATTCTGGACTGCTAAATTGGCCTGGACTGCATCTATTTTATCATGAGTTTCTCTGCCTCTGAACTTGTTTCTGAAGTAACTGTCAACATCTGCCTCCGCACTGGGCCCCCTCATTATTCCCAAATAGCTGGTGGGAGGCAGGTTCACACACAGAGATAACAGGAGTGGCAGCAGCTCTAACACAGAGTTCGGGCAGACGACGCTGTCAGAATCCAAATTTATTCAACAGCTCCACCACGTGGTTATGCAGCACCAGGCCTTAAACACCCACCTGTAAAAATGATTGAATGGCTAAAAAACACGTTTGTATTTCGAAACTGATGTCTTACTAACAGAGCCATCAAAGTTTCTGCACGTGAGTTGTTAATTTCGACAGAAAAGTAATGTCAATGTCTCCACAGCAATATGTTGGTTGTAATAAATTTTCAATAATTCCTCACCCATCTTGAAGACTTAGTAATTCTGAACTTCCAATAAGCAATATATCTTTTTAAAGGTTTCAGGACATTACAGGGAAGGGTTCATAAAGTACTCTGTATTTTTAGGAATAATTTTATCCATCACCAAACTGTAAGCTCTATGTCACATTTTTTATCTAAAGTATACAGGAGAGTATTAAGGATAATGTTTTTCTTAAAACAAATGCCTCTAATCCAGTAATATTATTAAGAGTCTTTGTTGCAGAATATTTGCTGGCACTGCTTTAAATTATTTTTTAGCCTCTTAAAAAGACAATGACAAGTAAATATAAAGTACATATCTACAAAAATAGAATGGCTTTTCAAACAGTAGAAAGATCTCTTACATTTCACATGGACCACAGTCCACAACGGAAAAATCTAAATATTCTGCCCCATGTTTTCATATCACAGAATCATAGAATGGTTTGTGTGAACAGCCTTAATGTGACCCATGAAGAGATACACAATTCATTAAAGTCTTAAACAGCATAGTGTGAAATTTGCATGGATTTTTCCTCAACCCCAGGCAGACCTAAGTGTAAACAATAAGAACAGCTCTGAGTCTTTGTCTGTAGATTGTGGATGGAGAAGCCGAAGATGTGTGGAATACAATTAAAATAAAAAGAAATTAATTGTATTTGATTAAATGAATTAAAATTTAATTATTATATTTTTATGAAAAAAATTTCAGAGCTGTTATGCTAGAGTTCAAATATTAATATCAATTAATATTCAATATATTAAATCTCTACATACAAATTAGAGGTATCCTTACATAATTGATTTTTTCTTTAACAGAAATCTAGAACTATTACAAATCATGGGACTTTTTTTTCTGGTTCTTGAGCCAGCTATGGGAAATTCATCTTTTTTGGTTTTTTTTTCCAGAGCTTAAATAGCTTGTACTATTAAATAGTACAACACAGTAGCAGAGAGCAGACACACAACTAGGCTTTAGGCAGAAAAATAAATAGATGTTCACTATCTTTGAATGTTTTTTCAACCCATAAAATCACTGTGGTTCCAACAGTAGAATGCTGGGGAAAAGACACTGTGTTGTTGGGGTTTAACCCAGCAGGCAGCTAACCCCCACACAGCCTTTTGCTCACTCTCCCACAGTGGGATGCAGGACAGAATCAGAACAAAAAGGTAAATAAGACAGAAAAGGAAGGGAAAATAATAATGAGGATAAAAGAATACACAAAGCAAGCGATGCACAATGCAATTGCTCACTACTGGTTCCTCAATGCCCAGCCCTTCCCCAGGCAGTCGGCTGCCAACGCCCCAGTCAAATTGCCCCAGTTTTATTGTTCAGTATGATGCTATATGCCATGGGGATATCCCTTTGGTCAGCTGTCCTCCCTCCCGGCTTCTTATGCTGTATGGCAAAATCAGCTTTCAGGAGGAGTTTGGACTATTTTCTTCCCTTTCTCAAAAACTTCTTCTACTGTGTTTCCCCATACAACTATGTCCTCATTTTACTGCAGGTGTTCTGAAGCTTCACTCCGTTCCATCCAGTGCAGTCTGGGTCAGCCCATGGCAGATGGTAGGGCTGTGTTTCCACCCTTGGGGCAGTCAATTACAGGTGTACTGGACACTCCTTCAAGTGAAAGCAGCTGTGGCCTGCACTGTGCTGCCAAAGGGGCTGAGAAATACACATTAGCAATATCAGTTGTGGCACCACTGGGCTGTCATTGACTCCAGTTTGTATTGAAGTTCCAGCATGTACAACACAGCAGCAGCACTCAGTGTTGATGTGACTTCCCTCAGGCCATGATAGTCTACTGTTAATCCCCATTCTACATGACATTATTGCACTGGCCATATGGGGATATTGAGGGGTAAGCAAGTCTTGCTGATCAATCCTTGACTTTCTAATCAACAAAGCCTATGGACGGGAATGAGGGAGTCTGTCTGTTTGATATTGCTGTCAGTACACTGTTGTGGTAGCTATCAACACCTGTAGTTCTTTAACCATCAGCAGTCCCATAACAGAAGGGTCCCCTGAGAGACCAGGCAAGGTGAGCAGCTGCTTAATTTCTTCTATCTCCAAGGCAGTTGTACCAGAACCCACCAGTGCCCTTTTGGGTCCTTGAAACACTCTCTCCTGAAGTAATCTATGCCAAGGATGGATGGAGTCCCAGTCAGAATGGGGGTTTTGTCACTCATTCCAAGTCAGGCTGATTTTAGCCTCCAGTACAGTCAGCTGTTGGGGTCTCCCGGTCACTCCAGAAATACATCTGGGTTCTGCCCCTGAATAGCTTCATGGCTTTAGGGCAAACTGTGCACCAGTGTCAACTAGAGTCTTACACTGCTATGGGTCTGATGTTCCAGGTCATCGGATGCACACAGTCCAGTAAACCCATTTTCCTCTTTCTCCACTTGACTCAGGCAGGACCACTCTAGTCCTGGTCATAGCATTTGAAACTCACTTCTTATAAATATAAAATAATTCCCTTTATTAAGATCAGAGATAAAATCAGCTGTTCTACTCTGGGGATTTGTCCACTGGAAACCAGAGCAGTAATTCTCCCAGAACCCCCTTTTGTGCTTGTTTTTCCTTGCAACTCACATACTAGTGGACCAGAATCGAGTTAGGTTTTCCATTCCCCTTCCTCATGTTCTCTTTGAGATTATGATACCTAAAAACCAGAAAATAACTCTCTAAGACTATTTTTGAGTATTAGAAAGAAAAAAGCACTTGCTTGTCTACAGCATGATGGGTGGGTATGAATCATTTCCAAAGTTCTTTCCGGCCATTTTAGGCAATAGTTAAAAAGGCAAAATCCCGGGATGATCCATGGGGTGTACCCACTATATCTTCTCTTTTGGGCAGAGGAACACTTACTCCTAATAGCTGAGATACTGGTCCAAACTGGTGAGATGCAGGCCCATAGGGAGGAAGAGAGACTTTCTTCATATTGCCAGAGTTGGGCAGCAAATTCATCCACCATTTGACCGTCTCTTTCCAGGTAATTACTGCCAATGAGTCGGCATACAGTGATGGTTCACTCTGTACAAACTTCCACCACATGACCTGTGTACACTTGACTTCATCTGGACCTTTTGGTATCTGCTTGTTTTCCACATGGTCACAAATCATTTCCACCACAGCTAATTCCCTCAGGTACTGGTTACCCATCTCCATAGTGGTCCACTTGCCTGGGTGACATGGTACATCTTCCTTGAAGGGGTACATGTCCTTCACACCTGACAGGAGTCACTTTCAGAGGGTGAGGGCTTATGTCCCTTTTCCAGTCACCTTGTTAATGCTTCCTTCCCTAGAAAGACATACCAGCTGTTTGGCTTCCCTACCCTCTTATTCCTGGCTGATGGCCCTGTTTTCCCAGCATTAAAGCAATATGACTATGACTGAATTATATTTTAACATATCTCTCAGCTCACTCAGGGACAGGGATCAGGTGGACTGACTTGTTTCAGAGTTCTGCCTCTTCCTCCTTTTCTTCTTGTGGTGTCCCTGCTTTAGAGTAGCCCAGCTTGTCCGCTTCTTCCTTCTTCCCTTTCTTGGCAGGAATTTCTTCCCTTACTAAATTATCTGACTTTTGCATCCAATACTACTTACTGTGTGTAGGGGCATTGATACTGGCGGGGATTATTTCTCTGGTTCAGCTGCAGGGGGTTGGAGTGGCTTCAGTACCTGTCACTTTGTCATCAGATTCAGAGACCTTCTCTTCTCCATGAGGGTACTGAATAGTGATGTACAGGGCTTTTTAGGCTTGGGTCAGGCCACAGTATGTTGCAAAGATCTGTGTGTCTCTGGAATCGCCAGGGTGACAGCATATTTAAAAAAAAAAAAAAAAAAAAAAAAAATCACTATTTTTTTCCAGATTGTGTGCACTTGTTCAGGAGTGAAGTTTCAAAACACTGGTGGTGCCCACTGTTCTACGTATTTGTCCATAGTCTTTCACACACTCTGCCACTCATAATTATCCAGCCTCAGAGCAGATCTCTGGGTGTTATACTTAACTAGTTGCTCGATCTTAAACAAGACCTGAAACACATTCAGAAGACATAGCAGTAGGAACATCCTGGTTTGAATATCCCAAGGATATTCAAAATTCTCAGGAGTTATTTTAACTAGCCCGGTGGAGCAGAAGAAGTGACAGGGAAGGAGCAGGAAAAAGTGTCCCTCTTTGAGGGACATAGATTGGCCCACTAAGGAGAAATGGTAAAGATTGTAATAATTATATAGTTCAGAGTCCTGGTTCCTGGAGTAGAGGGATGACAGCAATGCTGAGTGTAAAAAACAGATTAGTCTCATGACTAGTCATTTTATCACATTGTGAGCCAGTGTTACACAAACAGTACAGCAAAATGATAACCCTGATCCAGCCCCCAGAGACGATAAACAAGAAGCAAGGTCTTACATAACACGACTCTGAGAACAAGCACAACTCTGAGAGCAAATAAATCAACACCATGACCACAGACTATTAAACTAATGTAATGAATGCTTATAACCAATTTGTTCTAACGTGCCCTGGTCAGATCTGCTCTTATCTCAACCCTTCGTGCCCCTTGATGGGGGGGGCAAAAAGGATTGTCATGGTTCAACCTGGCAGGCAACTAAACACCAAACAGCCATTTGCTCACTCTGCCTGGTCAGATGGGGCAGAGAATGGGAAAAAACCAAACTCATGGGTTGAATTAATGGCAGTTTAATGGGGCAGAAATGAAAGGGGAAATAATACTAAGGATAAAAGAACTGTGCACAAATGGTGCCTACTTATTCCAAGTGCATTGATTTTGTGAATTCTCACAAAGGAAAAAAAAAAACAAAACTAGAAAAGTAAATCATTGCACATCCAGAAAATGAAGTGTAATATCTACAGAAACAGTAGTACTGAAGGAAAAAATGGGAATAAACAGGTTGTACACAGTTTCATCCACATTTACATTTTAATCTGACTCACATTTCAAAAGCAAAACTTCATCAATGTTAGTAAGAAAAAAAAAAAAGAGAAAAGAAATTGCGACCTCTCAGCTTGAGAGGCTGCACTGTAAAAAGTTAAGCTGTGAATTGGTCGGTTATCAGATGGCTGGTAACACAACAAAACACCAATCATCCAATTTATAAACCCAGATGGGACAATTATGCAAAAATGCTTCGAAAATTATATGACTAAAGGTCAAGCTAATACATTAAAGGAATCCATATGGGCCTCAGCTCAAGCAGACAACAAGGAATGATTCTTAGAAGTCCACAAACAAGTAGCTGAGGTTACCCATGCATCAGTTCAAAGCTTATTGACAAAGTAAGTGTGAAAATGACCTTAGATTGATGTAGCATTTAAAAGTGGATTTTTTTTTTCTCCTAACAAAGAGTCTGCTGACAGCTGTATCATGTAATATGACATTTCATTTTTACCAAAGTTCTAGTATGGATCCAAGGTGAAAATATATGAACTGATGTAAATTTGGGGTTTTTTTAACATATTTCTAGTATAAAATACTAAGTGATGTTGTGCTATAAAGTTTATAGCAAGAATATGCACCAGAAATTAGCCTGCTATAAACTGTATATTTGCCTCCACAAAGGCAAACTGATTTTATTTTCAAATTTGAGATTAGTTCTCAACTTAACTTCAGTTTCAAATAAAAGTATAGATACATCTTTACTAAAAAGAGACAAAACAAACAAAAACCCAAAATAGCCTGTTCCTTGCTCCTACATCCGAATTCATAATGTACTCTAGGAATTAAACTGTGAAACTGAGAGTCAAAGGGATTGATAACAGTAAGTAACTAGGTTAAAAAAGAAAGAAAGAAAAAAAAAAGACAAATAAATGCAATTAAATAATCAAAAGGCTTTGTGCCAAAACTGATGATTATAGCAGAGAATACTAATGAAGCCAGCTGAAGTGTAGAGAAGTGCCATAGAAAAAACATATAGAGCAGATGGAGTGTGTAAGTAAATACTCGGCTTCCAAGAATACTTGTAAAGAACATGATAGTGGGGTGCTGCAATATGCCACTTAAGATTTATATGAAATATTAGACATTTTTAGAAAAAGGATTTGCAAAATACTGGTACCACGAAAGTACTGAAAAAATATTACTGTACCTGGAACTCATGCCTGTCAAAAGGGAATTCAGAAGTGGAGAGTCTCAAGAACAGAACTATAGCACTCAATGACATAAAATTTGAGAGCTAATTATTGAGCAAGGTAAGCACAGCAGGAAGATTGCAGTTCTTGTGGCAGGGTTTCTAGTCTATGACACACTCTCACACGGTGTGCAGAACAGAAACAGGCCCCCACAGTTCCATTGTGAGCCAAGGCAAAAGTACACTCTCTTCCAGCACTTTGGTATGTGTGGGTCCGGGCTGACAGCACAGCACCCACGTGTCACAGTTTCACCATGAGCACAGATTCCTTCACCATCGCTCTGGATAAGGAGGCTATTTGTGTTTGCTATTACCTGCTTTCTAACTGAGCTGGTTGACATAAGTCACCAGTGCCCTCACTGGTCATATATACCAGGACGATCTCTTTCAGGTGCTCCGTATACAACGCCAACAAGTGATTTTTACATGGGGTTCTGTCACATTCTTAATCTGTTCCCCCTATCTTTGCTGAAAGGATGGAATCTGCTAACAGTTCATCTGTGCTTCACATGGTGTGCTCCATGGGGCCAGGCTTCAGGTGTTACACTCAGAAGAGCTTTAATGGGCAACATTCCCAGAGAGCCACCAGAAGCATCTCAGAGCCAAAAGACCTGCAGGACCAGTTCAAACTGGGAAAATGATGCAGGGACAATCTGGCAAGCCCTGTACAAGCTCAGCATTCATTCAGCTGACTTCCAGGCTGTGAATGCAGGGGCAGCCGTGGGCTTGAGGTGCCCTGCAAATATCCTGCAAGTATTTCATGCCCACATCCAAAGCAGTGCTTTGGAAGGACAGTGGCACTGGAGGATTCATCAGGCACCTCTCCTTCGGCTGCCTGAGGAGGGCAGCAAGCGTAGCACTTTTCTGCTGGAACCTCTCTGCCTCCTTGTATCCTTCTGGAGAGCTTCTCTTTCTCAGGAAGGAGTTCTCCACCACCAGGGCAGCCTGTTGCCTCTCCAGGTCTTTCAAGGCATACTGCAGGCAGATCTGCCCCAGCAGCCATCTGCCTGTGCTGCCAGGAAGTAACAAGTCTTCCTCCCAGGCTCTGGCACCTGGAGCACAGCGTCTGCTACAGCCTGGATATTCTCTGCTACCCAGCTCTGTGACCTTCTGAGGTCTCTCCTGTAGTGTCAGCTGGAAAGACTGAGGCTTGGTCTGGCCAAGTGGCTTCTGCTAAATTTACCTCCCAGCGCTTCCATGCCCCATTGCCCAATGCTCTCAGAGTAGTCTTTAGCAGGCCATTAACTCTCTCATCTGCTCCAGAGATTTGTGGGTGATGGGGATGTGATATACCCACTCAAAGATATGTTGCTTGGCCCATCCTATGATTCACTCCTTTCTGGGGTATCATGGCACCCCAAAATTTGCCTTTCCAGGCCTAAGATGGCATTTTGGGCTCTGGCATGGTTTACAGGGTGTATTTCTACCCAACTTGTTGGTAGTTGGGTAGTTGCTACCACCATGGTGAGTATGTAGCACTTGACTTGGGGTGTTTGTGGCTGTGGTCCAGTAGACCCAGCTTGCCAGGCCTCAAGATATTGAAAGCCCAGCTGTCTCCCTCTGCCCCAGGTAGAATTCATTTGCGTGGCTTGTTTATTTGTAGCACATTTCACATCCCGGAGTGAACCATGTGCCAGCAATCTCCAGGGCTAGTTGGATGGCTTTCACTTCTGCACAGTGACTCACCGTCTCCTTCAGTGGCTTCAAGGACTCGACAAACTTCCTGGTTTTTTGTTCCCCAAACATTTAATCTCTCTCTCTTGGTCAGGATACAATCGCCTTTGTTAATAACGTCACATCAGCCAGTTTTTTGGAACTACACCCATAATAAAGCTCTGAGCAGAAGAGTGTGTTTAAGAAATCTACTGTCAGCTTTGTGAAAATAATGAGGTTGTGCAGTGTCCCAGGCAGACTCCAAAAGCATAAGCTAGTATCAGCAGAGTTTATGCGAATAAGCTGAAGTCTTCACTTATTTTTTGTAAACATTCAGAGTACCCATCCTTTCAAAATATGTAGAGGTTTTTTCCATTTCTCTGTGAGGCAAAGACCCAAACTCTACAACTTTGAGGTGGATATTGCATGATCAATGTTCCTTGCAGACAACTGAAAGGATTTTCAGCTCAGAAAAGCCAGGATTTATAAAAAAATAAATAGATAAGTAATGTATCAATTAAAAAAAAACATCCAAACCCTTAAAGTACAAGAAACTGGTTGTGGAAGAGACGCACAAACTTCTTATTTCACACCCTGAGAGTAAGCATTTTTTATTCCAAACTTGTTTTTATCCAAATTGCAGTTGAATTGCAACAGTCCCTGACTAGTCATCCCCTCTGGTCATAGGAAGCTCCTTCTTCACCTCTAAAGTCTGACAGCCTGCACTCTGCTCTTTACTTCAGCCTCATGGCTCTCTACACTCTTGGTAGCCTTTTGTCTGGGTAGGCTCTGTTGTTTCCCAGGGCAAGAATGATCTCCCTTTTTATTGAAGAGGGTCTACCTAATACAGTTGCCTGAATCAAAACACAGCAACTGTGAATGACAGTGGACAAAATCAATGCTGCACTGCTGTATGTGAAGTGGATCTGAAAACCTATGTCCAGTATAATTACAATATCAATACAAAATCCAAGGGAAAACAGTTCAAGCAAACCCTAAACAATTTGTAAACTATTAGCATTATTTGCTTCTTTGGACCCTCAGTGTAGTTTAGTGGATGTATCAATTAAAATGTAAACTCTTTTTGTGGTGTGCTCCAATTTTTTTCCTTTTTATCATCAGTGAATTTGTTTAAGGCCTAATTTGGATCTAGAACATCTATAGTGCTTATGAAAAATTTAACAATCAGTTTAAGATACTGAACCTTCAGTATAACTGACTCAATATTTTTATTTGCACAGCACTTTTCTGTTGTTTTTTGTTTTTTTTTTTTTAATTTGTTAGTCCGCTTATAAAGGTTATATAAGGCAGAACAAAGAGTAAGGAACTGGCATATGCCATAAGGTTTCTGATCTTAAAATCTAAATGCAAAGGGTATTTTGTGATATGTGTGATCTGTTAACAAGTCTTTGCCTAGCAGAGATCCCAGCAGTCATTGCTGACGGCAGAAAATTTAAGATCTTACTGAATTATAAAAGTTGGAACTTAGGTTAATACAGTGAAATAGTAATTCAGGAGAAAAATTATTTTTACTCCTCTTTCTTTTGTGGAATAAACTGTACAGCACTTTTGGATACAGCCCGTGTTCTGAAGACAAGCTGGAGACAACAGCTGACACAACCAAGAAACAGGTATATGGAATGGAAACTTTGCGAAAGTCCTCGAAACCAGATCAACTATGGTGGATTAAAGATTTGCTACTGAATTACTGGTGGCAGCAACAAAAATTGAATATAGCAAATTCAACTAATACATCTTAGCCCTATTTTAGTGAAATATGTTTATCGTATGTGCAATTGTGGTTTATCTTGCCTGCCTCCCAGATGCCCAGCCAGCCATTCTCCCACTCCCCCTCCTCAACTGGATGAAGGGTCAGAAATAAGATGGGAAATCTCATGAGCTGAGATAAAGACAGGGAGATCACTTACTGATGCCACAGTGGGCAAAACAGACTAAATTTGAGGAAAGTTGTTTTGGTTTATTGTCAATTAGAACAGATTAAAATAGTGAGAAACAAAGAAAAAAGCTAAAACACTTTTCCCAACCCTTCTTCTTTCAGACTTAACTTCAGTTCTTCTTCCCCAGCTCCTCTACCTCCCCTTCTCAAGTGACACGGGGAGATGGGGAATGGAGGTTGCAATCAGTCTGCAACAGCTCCTGTCTCGTGCTCCTTCTTCCTCATACTTTTCTCTGCTTCAGTGTGGGTCCTTCCTGTAAATTGTAGTTCTTCAAGATAAACCTGCTCCAGTACAGGTTGTCTCCCAATCTTTTGGGAGAGATCCACCTTCTCCACCCTGCTCTCTACCCAGGCTGCAGGGAAATACCTGCTTCACCATGGTCTCCTCCAGGGACTGCAGAGGAATCTGCTCTTACTGAGGCTCCTGAAGTACCTTCGTCCCATCCTCCTTGGTGTCATCAGGGCTGTTTCTTCTACTTTTTATGTCTCCTCTCTGTCCATCTTGTCTGATGGGTTCAGCTTTGGCCAATGGTGGGTACATTGGAGCTGGTGAAACTGGCTGTGGTAAGCACAGGGCAGTCCCTGACCTCTCCCCACAGGTACACAGATCCCTGCTGCCAGCAGCTTGCCACATAAGCCTGATACAAGCTGCAATGAGCAAATAAAACAACTCAGGGTGAAGTGACATCACCCTAATTCTGAACCTGCAAAGCTGTGACCTGAAGCCTTTCCTACCCAAAGTGTTCTATCACTCCTGCTGGTCGCCGAAGTAGCTGAAGCGCATGGAAACCTATCATGTCTCTCATTCTTTTGATGAAACTAAAAACATTTGAGTTTTGTCTTGTTCCTTTCTTACAAATGCTTTTGCATCTCAAGGAACTGTATCATCAGTGAGCCACATGTCAATCACAGCTTTTCAAGATAATCTGCAGTTCCCTGAGCAACTGTGATGGATTGTGAACTGGAGAAGAAAACTAATCCATTGTAACCATGAAGTGTAATCTTTAGCATCTGTAACCGCAACAAAACCAAACTA
This sequence comes from Grallaria varia, assembly GCA_013396735.1. Classification (NCBI taxonomy): domain Eukaryota; kingdom Metazoa; phylum Chordata; class Aves; order Passeriformes; family Formicariidae; genus Grallaria; species Grallaria varia. The sequence continues at coordinate 114,568 of VWZG01001198.1, forward strand.
AAAAACAGACTTTTTTTTTTTTTTCCCTGTCACCTTCATATCACATGGCCAGACATGTGATTAATGTCTGAGTCAGGGACTGGGACCTTCTACACAAATTTGACTGGGGGAGTGTCAATCAAATTTTAATAACAGATATTATAGCCTTACTTTATTCTCTCCATGTCTAGAGCTTCATTTTGCTTTCACAGACCAAAACTGTAGACTTAAGAAAATGATAGATGCTGTATTTATATGTTTGTTCCTAGGAAATTTCACTAATTTATGTATTATTTGTTGAGAAGCATTTCCAGCTTGCAGATTCTTAGAGGGTCATATGTCAGAAAAGTCCAGGAATAAATCTTTCTGATCCACCGCAAAAAAACCTCTAAAGCTGATAAAAGAAGACAGGGCAAATATTTACTCTGTCTGCTGAATACAAAACTGTCTTAATGTGTCTTATTCAACTTTTTATCTCCCACAAACACAAGAGACAAGCAGGGAGAATTTTGAACCTATGGCTTGTCTGGCTTCTGTTTTCTACAGTAGAAAAATTTGCTTAGTGCAGTAGAATTAGATGCAAGTATCTCAGAAATCAGCAGTTTTAATCATAGCTAGAGCAGATTACAAATTAAATTAACAGTCAGAGTGCTTATTACATTTTGTGTGACATTTTTCCTTTCCACATTAGAACAGTTTGATTTCAGCAGGAAGGGAGATTGTGTTCCTCCAGCTCTGGATATTTTTAAGCATGCACTTTTTTTTTCCATGTTTTTTTTTTCCCCCCCTCCCCATTGTGATAGAGTATTGTATTGGATTTGCATGGGAAGATTTTGTTACCAGAGGGGCTGCAGTGGTGGATTCTGTGAGAAGACACCAGAAGCTGCCCCTATGTCCAACAGAATAATATCAACTGGATCCAAGAAGGACCTGCCGCTGTCTGAAGTTGAACCAATCAGTGATTTTGGTATGTCTCAGTGATAACACATTTAAGAACAGGAAAAAAAGCACTGCACAACAGAAGCTAAAAGAGAGGAGTTAAAATATGTGAGAGAAACAACCCTGCAGACACCAAGGTCAGTGAAGAAGGAGGGGGAGGAGGTGCTCCAGAAGCTGGAGCTGAGTTTCGCTTGCAGTTCCTGGAGAAGACCATGGCGATGCAGGTTGTCCCCGTGCAGTCTGTGAAGAGCCTGACACTGGAGCAGATGAATACATCCTTAAGAAAGCTGAAAACCATGGATCTACACCCCATGGAGCCCATGTAGGAGCAGGATTTCTGGTAGGATCCTTGAAGGATCCACACTGGAGCAGACCATCCCTGAAGGACCGTAACCTGTGGGAAGAACCCATGTCAAAGCAATCTTTGAAGAACTGAAGCCTGTTGGAAGGGTACACGTTGTAGAAGGTCATGAAGAACTGTCTGCTGTGGTTAGGACTTCATTCCCCTGGAGGAGGGGAAGAGTGTGAGGTGGAAGGGGCAACAGAGACCAAGCCTTCTGAACTGACACCAACCTCTATCCTCTGTTCCCCTGTGCTACTCAGGGGGAGGAATTAAACATGTTGGGGGCAAAGTGGAGCGTGGCAAAAGAAGGGAGTAGTGAAGGTGGTTTTGATTTGTTCCTATTCCTTATCATCTTACTTTTATATTAATTAACAATAAATTAAATTAGTTGCCCCAAAGTGAGACTGTTTTGCTGATACTGGTAACTGGTGAATGATCTCTAAGTCCATGAGCTCTTTGTTGTATTTTTTCCTCCTGTCCTGTTGAGGAGAGGGAGTAATTGGTGGGCATCTGATGGCCAGACAAGGTCAACCCACTACACATATAATTAAAAGGATGATGTTTGTCATCCAGTTTAGTCTCTGAAAACTCATAATACTTTACAGATAGCTGTTTATTCTTGCCTCAAATGTCTCCAAATATTGCTCAGTAACTATTTCACAAGAGAAGTCTTTCTGTACTCTGATCAGTCTTTCTCTTGGGAAGTTCTTGTAATAACTGGGGTAAATTTATCCTTCTAACTCAGACCATTACTCTTAGTTTTGTGACTAACGTTCAGTGTCACTAGCTCTTCCTTTTTCTCCTATTATTCTTCTATTATCCTTTAACTATCTATGCTTAATTATCAAGTTCCTCCCTAAGTGTAACCTCTTTAAGCTAAATAAATGTAATTCCTTTAATCTTCACTTATAAGTTATGTTTTGTGCAGAAATAAAATAAAACAGAGTTATATGAGATTTGTGTCTTTTCCCAAACAGTAATATAGTTAAAATAATTTAGTCTTTGAAGTTCTACAGTTGACTTAAGCAAAACATCTTTCTTTCCCCAGAGCAGTGGGATGGCAATACAAAAAGGTTTGTAAGAGGTCAATTCTGTGTCTCCTTGAGTTGTGATGGTTTTAGAGGTAAATGAAGCATTTTAAAACAGTAGCTGTAAAACATGATCTCTGGGCTTTACATTTCATTCTCAATTACACCTTTCAACATGTGTTAGCAGTGTTATATTTCAGATAACTAAGTTTTCTAGGATTTGAACTAACAGTGCAATAACACTGCTTTACTACATTTTATTGTTTCTGCCTGTGGAAGGGGGGAAAATATGTAGAGAAATAACTATTTCTCAATTACTTTTTTGATTACAGGAATAAAAGGTCACATATTTCTGTCGGTGTGATACCAAAGAATAGTCATGTTCTACAAAGAGCCCAGGCTCTTGTAAACATTTATTTTTATGATCTTTCTCATTTGAAACAGTAAGTATTAAGCTTTGAACAAAACAATATGTATATATTAGTGAGTACTCAGATCTCTAGGAACAGTTTTCTCGAGGTGCTGAGTTTTGTAATTTTGACTTCAGGAGACCTCTGTGGCATGAATCTCTGTAAGCAGCTAGAGTGCACTTAACAGGCTTCTGAAGTTCACCTCTCCTCTGGTTTTCATCCAAAAAGGATCCTGTTGGCATACTTTACAATGTGAGACAAAGTTTAGTTGCTATTGAAGGTCAAGAACCTTTTTCCAAAAGGAGTCCAAAATGAAAACAAAAATGTTTAAGTTGTACTCAGAGAGCCCATTATGCAGTTCAGATGTAACTGAGACCAAACACCCATATTTGTGAGGAGCAGCAGAAAGTTTCTGTATTGTTATCTACAAGCAAGAAGTGCCTCTCACAAGGCAGACTGGGGGCTTGGGCTGTTGGTAAGTTGAATGTGAGCCAGCAGCCAGCCCCGGCAGCAGAGGCAGCCAGCAGCATCCTGGGATGTATCTACAGGAGCACAGCCAATAAATCGAGGGAAGGGATTATCCATCGCTGCCTGGTGCTCGTTAGACCTGACTGCATAAAGCCCTCTATAAGCTGGTATGATCTTATTTTAGACTCTGCCTTAAGCAAGATATTGTAGTAGATGATCTCCTGAGTTTTGTTCTAACCTCATGCTGTGATCCAACAAAACTGAAACAAACCGAAAAATTAAAATCAATATAGCCGAGTTTTGTGAGCAGAAGAGGAGATGAATGTGCCTCTCCAAACAGGAGACAAATGTGTGTCTGGCAGTGTTATTTTTCAGGAGATCTGTAGTGGTGAATTTAACATAAGTACATAGATAAAGCAGCCTGGAGAAAAGACAGTTTAGTCTGGGGTATATCTCATGACTCTGGGCTCAGGTAGTGAGGCAGAACCTGTGTTGTGCTCTCACCTTTGCACTCCCTTCCAAAGTGAGAAGTTCTGGCCTCCTTCACTCTTGCAGAATCCTTCAGCTTCATCCACATTCTTCCCTTTCAAGACACAAAGACCGACAAAATCAGAGGTGGGTGAGAGGTAGCTTCCATGTAACTTTATAGGATAGCTTTTGGTGGGGTTTCTAATGAAAAATATATAATTTTTACTCAAAAAAAATTGTGACAAACATTTGAAATGTTCTCGATTTCTTACACTCTGGCAGAAAAACTAGATTGACTGGAGAGAGGAATGAGGGACTGTGTTAATTTTTTCAAATGTTGCAGAATTTTCTGTGGTGTTCTGAGTCAAGCCACCTAAGAAATAAATCCAGCTGTATGTTTATCAGTCTGCACAGTTTGAAACTTCAAGTTCTGGAAGGCTAGCAATACAGTTAAAAATACATTTCTTGGCAGTACATTCTTTTATTTCTCATCCTGTATCAGCTCATGAGAACAAATAAGAGGTTTTTCCATCTGCTTCAATCCTATTACTGCTTTAATTCTCCTTCTCTCATAATCTCTTAAACACTCTTAAAGAGGTGTGGAGCTACTGTTACAGTAAAACAATAAACTAGATTAGATTATACAGGATGACATTTTCCTCTAGCTTTGATCCACTTAGTATAAAACCTGCAGATTTGGTATCATTAGCTGTGTAGCTTGATATTTGATACTATTGTTTAAACTAGGTTAATTTACTCAGAAATAAGTCGATATATTCAGAGCTTGGTTCTCAATTCGTTTAAATCTGGTTGGCCTCAGCTATGAGGATTTCACAGAAACTTTAAGTCACATCATGTAATAAGCCTAAAATGTTATTTCATTTGCATAAAAGTGCTCAGAATACAGTTAGATTTTTTTTTTGTTATTTCCCTGAAGTGGCTTTATACTACACTTTACATTATCTTATATTCTTTCAGTGATTAAGAAAAATGAGAGGATTAAAAAGAGTAGAAATATGTCTTACAGTAAGGGGAAATACATATTTTTAAAGAATACTGTATGCAAAGAAAATAACAGTAACAAAGTCTACATTGTAATAATTAAGAAATAATGTAACCTAGACATAATGTAGAGCTTGCCATATAGAAATGGTATTGGACATTTACCCAAGAGTCTTAAAGTAAGATTTCAAAGTGTTTCCCTTAGAAGAATTACATATAGAAAACTGGAAAAAGAAGTTTAAAGAAGGGGAGGGGCACGTACTTGTTTTAACAAATTCAGGAAAGAAACATAGCATTGTATTTGTTCCTTATATTAATTCCTTTCCGTCAGAAAAGACATCAGAGCTGATAGATCCTTGCACCAATTTCTTTATCAATTGAAATAGCTTATAGCCATAGGAGGAGGCTTTTATATTCCTTTTAAGTAAACTCTGGGATAAGACAACACTCATTGATGCGGTTGAGCAGAAAGAAGACAAAGAGGCAGGGTATCTGACTTTGTTAGGCTGTGACAAGCAATTAACTCCCAGACGTGTTCATCACTGCTTTGTAAAGTGTGAGCTCAAAGTCCTCTCTCGGAGGATTTAATCTGACTGAGGACTGCCATCAGCAGTCAGAAAACAGTTCTCAGCTGTTGATCTCAGAGGTTTTTTTGGGGATGTTGCTCTTCACTCTCACATGCTGACACTTCCAGCTGGGGGATAGTTGGTACCACTGTAAGGACACCCTCAGTTCCCCCTCAGCATGGTTATGGAATGTCTTTGTCCACTGGCTCCAGCTGCAGTACTGCTTCTTGGAGGCATCATCTCCCAGGATCTCCTAGACTTACCTACCTGATCCTAGACTTACCTGGTACACCTTCCTCTTCCTTCCAAGGGATTATTTAATTTCCTTTTGGGCAGAATGTTAACTCTGCTTCTGCAATTTGAGATACCATATGCCGTTTTTGTGAATCTAAATAAGAGACATGCCACTAATAGGCAAATGCAGGAAGTTTATCTTGACGTATTTAGGCAATTAACTAACCTGGCAAGGGTGCCAGCCAGCAATCTCTTTCAAAATAATTATGGAGATTACTAAGGATTCAAACCCCTTTTAGGCAGAAAGCACATATCACAGAAAAAGAATATTCATGGCAAAAAGGGCCTCAATACAACAGAAAAATCCTCTGACAAATGAATGTTTAGTGCTAAGCAGAGATGCGAGGCTCCACAGAAAAGAGCAGATACATATAAACCCTTACCTACACAGAGAAAAAGTGCTAATCTGCCAAAAAAAGATGATGGTAAACGACATCATAGAGAAATGAAACAAAAGAAGCCAGGAAGTACTGCAGAAGTGGTGTTTTCTTGGATGATTTTTATTTTTCGGTAATCTGGCAGAGAAAATAATGCTAATGTTACTTATGTTTTCAAATAATTCTGTAATAGTTGGACTCTATGCTGAATAATATGCAGACAGTGCAAAAAAAGTGAATAAAAGCAAGTTGGGAATAGAAACAGAAAAGAGGCAACAGGTTTTGATATGAACAGACGTGAACTACCAAAAGAAATACTGTTAAATCAAATTGAAGGAAGATAGCAGGACAGAAATTGGGCCTGTTTGTATAGAGTATGGTATTCCTTATAAAAATCCAGAACAATTCTGATATGTTTAGGTCTTGTCACACAGAAAAAACTTAACAGTGTTTTTCTCCCTGACCTTAGTGCAAGCATAAATGATTATTAAATAAATTTCCAGATACCTGAGCACTGGAAGATAGCAACAGTGGGATGTTCAAATGGCTGCTGAAAAGCACATAGAAAGTTGAAAGCATTTTAAAAAATAGACAAACATTAAGGTACAAATCATTTGTATTTAGTAACATTTTGTACACCTCCTTCTGGAAATCATATGCTGTATCTTTATGTATTTCAAATATTTTTAGCTAAGTGAGGCTTCATTCTTCTATGTTATTTTATTAAATTTATAAATTATTTTTCATGTATTGTCAAAACCCAATTAAGATATCTTTTAAACTGTGTTAGATTCAGATTCTCTGAAATATTTCCACTATGTGACCTGATATAACTTCATGAGTCTTCCTTTATCTGTATTTCCAATATTACTTTTTCAATAAGGATAATGATATTTCTGCACCTCCTAGGAATGATCAAGTAAGATTTATATCCAAGCATAATGTATTGCAGACTTAGGACAAAGCTTGCAGATTAATGAATTGGAACTAACCTTTCGGAGGTCTGACTTTCTCAAGTGTTGATTTCCTAGAGGTTTCACTTACAGGCATTCAGTTGTCCTGCAAGAATTTCAGAGAACACAATGTTTCACTAGACACACAGGTGCTGTGAAAGCTTGCACAGGGCATCCATTTGTACTGTTCCAATTAAAACTCTGCCAGACTTTCATAGAATCATAGAATGGTTTGTGTTGGAAGGGACCTTAAAGATATTTTAGTTTCCACAGCCCTGCCATGGGCAGTGACACTTTCCACTAGATCAATTGGGTTGCTCAGAGCTCCATCCCAGGAGCATTTCCAGGGATGGTACATCCACAGCTTCTCTGGAAAATCTGTGCCAATGTCTCACCACCCACACAGGAATGGATTTTTTTCTCATATTTAATCTAAACCTGCTTTCTTTCCATTTGAAGCCATTCTCCCTCATACTGTCTGCAGGCCTTTGTAAATTGTCTCTCTCCATCTCTCCTGTTGGCTCCCTTCAGGTACTGAAGGCCACAATTAGGTCACCTCAAAGCTTTCTCTTTTCCAGGCTGAACAATCCCAACTCTCTCAGCCTTTCCTCACAGCAGAAGTGCTCTATCCCTCTGATCACCTTGGTGGCCTCCTCTGCACTGGCTCCAGCAGGTCCATGTCCCTCCTGTGCTGGGACCCCAGGGCTGGAGGCAGCTCTGCAGGTGGGGTCTCAGCAGAGCAGGGCAGAGGGGCAGAATCCCCTCCCTGCCCTGCTGCCCACCCTGCTTTGGATGCAGACCCAGACAAAATTGGCTTTCTCTGCCTGCCCAATGTGAGGCTGCTTTCGCTTTTTAACTAGAATATACCAGATACAAGGAATGATGTACAAGTTAGAAAATTACAGATTATTGCATTCCCTCCTTTTTCAGCTGCATTATTCAGCCGGATGAACTCAAAGTTAACAAGTTCTCCTTTTTTACAGCGAGGACAATGTATCTTTCCACAATCTTTTCATAAACAATTAAACAATTCAGCATGACCACACTTTCTTAAACCTTCCTGAATGGCATTGGAAAGGTCTTCTTGTTCCTGCCAAAGCCCTGGTTATCTCAGGGTCTGTTTATACTTGCGCTATTTCCCTTCCTCTGCAAATAACTGTGGGTTTTGGCTGACAGGAACTGAGGGGAGGCAAGTCCCAGGGGAAACGGATTCTTTTAGCTGTGCTGCCAGCCTTACATACTTTGCTTGCTGAATAACAGAAATAACACTGATTTGGACGCAGTGACAACTTTTTTTTTTTTTTTTATTTATTTTTATTTGTGTTAACTGCTCACTGCAGTGAGGAAGGTAGAAAATTTTACATCCTGTTAACTGTTGCCAGCTTCATGTGAAAATTGGAAAGGCAAAAGAGAGTCTCATTCTGCTCTTGTCGGAAGCCAGAAACGAGAAGCATATAAAAGATGGAAGAAAGAAAATGAAAAGCAAGAAGAAAGCCACAAAGGAGCAGAAAAACATGTGAACACAGTCTTCATTTAAGTGTTAGAGATGTTTTCATTATTAGAAATAGAGGTTGTAATTGTTGTAAATAGGTGTTAATCGATTTGTTAAAAAATATATATTTCTGTATTTCATGTTATGTGCCTTTCCCTGATTGGCTGACAATTGCCACAGTGCAGTGTTACCACCCCCTTTTCCTTTGATTGGTTTGTATTTGCATGCTCCACCCAAGTTCCACCCCTTTCCAGAACCTTCTACCAGAACCCTATAAAAGCTGGCGCTACCCTTCAAATAAAGACTCACTTATCTACCTCATTCACCTTGTCAAGAGTCCTTTGTCCCGTGCTCCTACTGGGCCATGTCACGCTTTTGCATGCCTTTACTGAAGAGAAGCAACAGACTCTGGAACTGGGAGGACCCACTCGATTATGGAGAACTTGTGGATTTCATAGCACTGAAGTAATGGACTAATTGCTTAATAACTGCTGTTTAGGAAAAAATTAGGAATGATAAAGTTACATTACGTGAAACCCCAAGGTTCATCCCAAGGATTTTCACAGAAAATAGATTAAATTATGTTATGTAAATGTATGTAAAATTTAAGTGGTTGTGTCTACAGTAATTGAAGGTTTATTGAAAGACTGTGATTTCACAATCCCTATAAGCAATTTCAAAGGCGAAATGTCACCAAGGGGGATATTTCTGTACCCTGTACATTATGTCTATAATTCTACTTCTTTCCTTTTCTTCTTTATGTTAGCCCTAGTGTTTATGGTGCCACGTGGGAAATTGGGTAATTTTTCAGCTGGATGAATTTCTTAATTCACCTGAAAAACAAACAAAAAAACCCAAACAAAAACCCCCGAACAAAAACAAAACCAACAAAACAATAACAAGAAAAACCACCAAGCAATCCCTGCAAATCCCACAGCTACCACAGATGGAACGCAGAAATTTGCAGTTATACCCATGGAGAGGCCAGAATCGCCACTTTTGCTCTAATCTGGCAATAAGACGGGAAATCATGATGATGCAGAGGAGTGAAATGAAATGCCTGTTTTAGCTTCTTAAGAATGCAATTTCTTTGCATTAGGCATTTATACTTTTTTTGTAGTGTTTATAGTTTTCTTTTTTATAAGAATGTCTATTTAGACCAGTCTATTTACTATTATAATAGTTAGAAGTGAACCTACTTTATTTATCACACAGATTTTACTGACATATACTTCTGTTGCTTAATGTGACTCTTACCAATTACAAAAAATTATTGCACAGGTAACAAGCATCAATATACCTGTCTTACTGTTTGGATGAAATATTGTATCTTAGTACTAGAAATAATTTGAAAGCAATACGTTTATTAGATATGAAGAAAAGACAGCAGAAAAATTTTACAGTAGTGTTAATATAAGAATATGGGAATATAATGTAAAACAATCAATTTGCAGTAGCCTTAAGTTATTTCCTGGTGACAGAGCTATGTATGTACAGTTATCTTACCACAACTGAGGCAAAACATCTCCATTTAAATAGCCATAAAAAGCATTTTAATGAATTCTTCCTAACAGCTGAACAGGCCTAACAGCAACTATTTAGTCATTCCTGGCAGCTCAGTAGATAGGCCATAACTTCTCATCAGCTTTTAAAAGCTGGATGTTTAAAATTGTATGCATTTGTGAAAGTGAAATGTTGTAATGGTGAGAATCTACAAAACTTCCTACCTTCAGTTCCTTGAAGGAAAGTTGTACAAAATTCAGCTCAAATTAGCTATTACTTCATTATTTATGAACAGATACAGATGGTGAGCAATTTATTCCATGTTCTAGGCAAGCTGCAAGCAATTTCCATCTCTCAGAGTACTAAAATAAACAATAACAATAACAATCCCCCCCAAAAAGCCAACGAAAAAATATCAGATTTTCAGTTTTTCTTCCAAGCCTCCATTTGTGTTTGTAGGGATAAGAATGGATGAGATATGATAATTCTGTGAATTTAAAACATTTAGATATCATCTAACAGGCAATAAAACCAGGACTGGAACTCATATGTATAATCTCTGATCCATTTTTCCTTTGACGTGTACCTCAGCTGTGTAAATGACCCTTGACAAAGAGTGACTATGATAAAATGCTGCTCATAATAGAGTGTTCATTACAGTTCTGTGAAGGTGCAGTGTGGACTAAAAGCAAAACACTTTTATTTTGAGAGGAAAAAACAAAAAAAGGAAGAACTAAAGTGATGACCTTTCATGTATCTTAAAAACACATGCTATTACTACACATCTGTTGAGAAATATCCTGCAGTGAATCAGCACAGGCCAAAAAAAAAAGTTAAAAAAAAAAAAGGGAGAAAATCCCAAAACAAATAATCATACCAACTCCATTATGAATGAAGCAATATAGACGTTTCTCTACTTGTGGGAAATGCACAAAGAATGCGGCAAATGAAGAGGTGTAATTAGAAATCAGCTTTTCAAACATAGCAGTTTCAAAAAAAAGTTATGTTAAATCATAATGAGATACTCTTAATATGTAGATTCAACAATATTTGAAGAGATGTATCAGAAATTTATATCCAACAGTAAAATTAAATGTGAAATAGGGTAAAAAATAAGTTTTGTTGTTAAACTACAGCTGAAATGACATTGTCCAGAGCTTATTTAGGACCTTATGTAAGTGACTGAAGTTGTAAGCACATAAGACCAAGGAAGTTTTACTTGGTTTTTTTTTAGGTACATGTTATTGTGTATCAAATTTGAAGTAAGTATTTTTGCAGCATACAAGCATAGTATAAAGTTCATAGATATCTAAGATCATAATGACAAATGTGTATTTGTTCAGGTGCCTGATTTGATGTTGAGCTCATAACAAAGTGGCTGTACTTGTCCAAAGCTTATTTTTATTTAGGTAAAACTGACATTAAAAGAGTGGTTAACTAAATTCTGCTGATGAAATATTTGTTGGGCATATTGTTGATAACTTATGCAAATCACTAAATCACTTCTGGGATACTTTTTCAGAGCTTCTGAAAGAACTGTTTTGTGATGAGAAAGTTTGCAGTAAAGTATTGTAATACCTTATAGCGCAGACAGTAGGGGGAGAATATGCACGATATTCAGCTCGGTTCTGGTCAATCAGAAAAGCATCAGCTTGACTGATCTACATATTTGTGAAAAGGAGTGTAGGAAAAGAAGTTTATATCCCAGGAGCACCAAAACCATACATAAATCATGGACTGGAGACAGTCATTTAGAGTAGAATAAAAATAACTTCTAAGTGAATTCTAATTTCACTGCTAGTTCTGCTGTGCAAGGTTCAATGTGCGGCCAAGAGCCAAAAACTTTACATGTTTCAACTCAGCTATCCAGTTTAAACACACATGGAAAAGTGGGGGAAAGTATTCTGTTCTGGGAGCTAAGGATGTGCTTCTGTTCCAGAAAGTGTTTGTTGGCGCACAGAATCACAGAATGGTTTGAGTTCAAAGGGCATGATACTGTTCAGACTCCTTTTGCTGGTTTAATAAGCAGAAGTAACTTCTTACCATGTTTGATCATCTCCCTTAGCTAATGAGCTCAATAAAACACAAAAGCAGCTCCAAACTTTGTGTCCTAGCTTCATGGCAAGTTTTTAGTGAGGCATTTAAATACAAAGTCATATGCGGATTCCTGTACTCCTTGCCTCATTTGCCAAAATATTGAGGAAAAGGTGCTTTGGGAGTTTTAAGGATTCTTTGCCGTTACAGCAATGTATAAGAGAAAATAAAATTGTGATAAATATTTTTGTTTCTGAGGAATATTTTCTACAGGGAAAACAAGTTAAAAAATTTCCTTTCTTTCTGACACATAAAAAAATTAAAAATTGACTAATTCACAGATATCTAAATCAAATAGTTATGAAAGTGTTCCTAGGAAGACAGACTGATTTTAATAATGACTGTGGAACCAGTCAACATAATTTATGACTAAGAGAACTCAGGAAAATGTAGGTGTTATCATCAGGATTGTTACTAAATCTTTATCTTTTTTCTGTTTATTTGTTGGATTTGATCATCTGGTTTAAGAGCATCCCTGGCAGTTTAGCAGCTACTAATGGTGACACTTGATTCGATTTTTCCTTTGATTATTTACAAATTCTTGCTGTGCACACTCATAGTTATGTACTAGGACAGCATGATTTCTGCTCTCCTATCAGAATACCACATTTAGATTGTGTACTGTCACCTGTGTGATGCTAAAACAATTCTATCACTGGTATCCATACTGTTTTGTACAACAAAAAATAAAATAGCGTTGTAAGAGCCACTCACAGCTTAAATGATAACTTAGTATTGCTGAAACTGCTAATAGTGCCTTGGAATAGACAAAACAATCAGGGTGGAAACTTCAAATTACTAGTCAGGCTCTTTACATCCAGTTTGCTTGTGATTAAATAACACTCGAAGCCTAGCAAATTGTTCCAAATAACTCATAAGTCCTCCCTAAAAGCATTCCAGATTAATGACACAAAGAAGGCTTCACAAATAAAGATCTAGATAAAAATCTCTTTTACTTCTCCTCAAAGGCACACCACGCCACCAGGTTCGAGGACAGAGAGCAGGATCTCAAAGCATCTTCATAGCGTCTCACAGGTAGGAAAACTTCCCACTCTGAGTCATGCCTCTTCCTTTCAGCTTCATATAGCTGTACTATAGTATCTACTCTATTTTATATTGTTCAAGTGGTTCTGCTTGCAAATAAATAATACCAACTGGCATCTCTCCTGTTTTTTTGACTATGCTGCAAAAGAGTCAACAGCACAGTCCCTGTCCACAGCAAGGGGCTGGAACTAGATGATCTTTAAGGTCCCTTCCAACTGAAACCATTCTGATTGCCACTCTTATCTCACATTTGAAAATCTCTTCAAAACATTACAAAACTGTTTGAAGTCCTCTAATTTCAACATATTTCCAAAACAGGGGACAGTCTTCCACTCTAGATATTGTATAATTACTATGTTTAATTACTTGAGACACTAAATGGTAATGATGGGTTGACCAGAGTTAGCAGGTGAGCCCCCACACAAGTCCCTTGCTCATTACGACCTCAATGGGGTGAAGAAGAAAATTAGAAAAGGAAAAGCAGAAAACCCACGCTTTGTGATAAAGACAGTTTGACAGGCAAAGGAGAGCTGCATGTGTGAGCAAAGCAAAAAGAGGAATTTATTCACTACTTGCCATTGGTGGCAGGTCTTCAGCAACTTCCTGGAAAGCAGGCTTCAGTATGCATTAATGGTTGCTTTGGAAGACAAATTTCATATGCTCAAACATCCTTTCCCTAAACTTTTATCGCTGATTATGACATCATGTGATAGGTGGTTATCTCCTTGGTTGGCTGGGGTCACCTGACCCAGCTGTGTTCCCTCCTAGTTTCTTGCCTATCCCTGTCAATTTGCTGTGGGAAGCAGAGTGGGAAGAGAAATTCTTGACATTATGAAAACAGTGCTCATAAGTAATCAAAACTTATGGTCTGCTATGAGGAAAATCAACTCCATCCCAGCTGAACGCAAGTATAAAAATTCAAAATTGTTTCTTTGAACACAAAACATTATGAATCCACAATAACAGCACCATTAACATTTCCAGTGTTAATCTAGTTTCCAGTTTGGTATCACTGGAAATATTCTGTCCAATGACCAAAACAAATCAGTCATTTAGGTTCTTCCTACAGACACATCTAAGTGTCTTATTCTGCCTTGTTGTGTAACACAAATGGGCTCGAATCAGAGTAGAAAGACAATTGTAACAATAGAGAAAAAGGACATGTAAATAAGATGTTTTTATATAACAATTTAAACTGGATTACAGAGGTTTTCATTTATTAGATTATTTGGACTACTACAGTGTGAAAATACTAAATGGGTTAACAAAAAATCCTTAGTCCTAGAAATGGTTTGTTCCCTCTTCCCTGTAACAAGATTTTGGATGTAACATGCTGGATATTATTTGTTTCCATTGGTACCAAAAGCCCATGTTATTTTGCTGGAATTTCTGTAATTCAGTCATGTGAGTTTGTGAAAGTCTAGGCTGCATTTAGATCCTTTTAATAACAACTACAGTTTGTGCAAATAATGGACCAGATTTGCCTTCTTAGGAAAAAAGCTTTTGCTATTTGAACGTCTTCCTCTTTATCTGCAGATGTTCCTTTTATCCATCTGCCTGATGCGTTTGTATGTGTGTTCCCTGAGATGCTGCAGCGAACAGAAGGGGCAGGAACCCTGTGCCGTGGGATGTGGATGCCCCATGCTAATCCTGAGGGCTGTGGTCAGTTTGCCTTGTGTCTACACAACAGAGAAAGGATGGGCAGACAACTTTCCAGTGCTCCCTGTGGAAATGGCCCACAGGGACCTCCAGGTTCCTCCAGGAGGACAGAGGCAGCTTCTGAGATAGAAGAGGTCTGGCTGTGAGGGCTGTCTGTAACAGGAATACAGACTTTGGGGGGTGGTGGCTCATGCGTGCGTGTTGTCATTCTCTCAATGGCTTCAAATAATTTGGCACGGCACTATATGGTGATTGCCATGGGAAGCTGCAAAGGAGGTAAGTTGGGTGAATGCGACAGAACATAACATATCATTTGAAGGAAAAGAGAAGGATTTCTTATACATAAAGAAAGCCTCTTGTCACTAGAGACTATGCAGCCAGTTCTTCGTACTACTTCCCTAGCCCTTATGAAGACTGCCTCCACTAAGCAGCAGCAATCACTTACAGTCTCTCTTTCCATTTATCTTCTGCTATTCAGTGAAGTAGTAAATAACACCTTCCCTTGCCAGCATCCTCCTTTCAACATTCCTTTCAAACTTCATACTGCAACACCTGTCGATTATACTCTCTGCAGCAGCTTTCTCAGGTTTAGACCTAAGATGTTTACTCAGGGTTAATGGAAGCAACACTGAAGGCCACATACTAATATTTAGGAAGGTCAAAAAGAGCATGGAGGACAAAGCAATCCTTGTGTCCTGAAAGAATAAGATGCATTTCTTGTGCTCAGAACATCCATAGGTGGCCAGTCCTAAAGCAGTCCTGGTGCAAAGGCTGCCAAAGAAGTCAGTCTGTGTGCTGTAGAAAAGCTGGAAGCCAACTCACTGTATTGTTTAAACTCACTGAGTTTGCCATATCACCACTGGGGTTGTGTACAGTGGATGTAAATATGAATTAAGGAGGAAGATTGAATAGCTTTTTTTTTTTTCTTTTTCTGAAAAGAGCATAAGAAAGAAGAGAAATAAAGCTCAGGAGCTTTAGGACCATCTGAGGCAGTCTACTGATCTACTTCTGTTGCACGAAACAACTTACTAATGTGCACATAGTTTGGATAATTAAAACTCAAGAATAAATATCCTCACCAAATGACACCTTCTTTTTTTATGAAATTAATAATAATTTATATGCTTCTGACCCTCACAGCATCTTTGTTTAATTGCTTGGTTGGATTTTGTTCAGATTTTTTGTTTATTTTGGGTTGGGGGTTTTTTTGTTTGGTTTTTTTGTTGTTTATTTTCTTTCTGGGGAACAAAGCAAAGGAACTATTGAAGAAAAAGAAATAAAAGTGAGATTGTCCTTAAACTAATACAGTATGAGTAGTTTATGACTGTATATGATGTACAGGGCTTACTGAGCTACTATCATTTATAACCTTGGATACTGATTCTGCGTCTGCTATCATTTTGTTAAACCAACTAATGTGTTTTTTAACTTTCTCCTGGGTTTGTAAAAATGTAAGCTCAGTTGACTTTTTATTTCACTATTGATCAGGTTAACAGTACCAGATGAATCTTCCTGTCCACAACACTGAGCAGCCTTATAGTTTTGTCCAAGACAAATGTTAAATGTAATTTGAAGGTCACTGGAAGTGATGAAGTAGTTGCTGGGAAACACTTTATATCACTTTACTTTTAAGCAGTCTGCTTCCAGATGAAACTGAGAGAGATGTAAGAAATTGATTGCAGAGATGAGGAACTGAATATGTAATGTTAGCAGCAGCTCTGTTAACAGGCTACATATGAGGCTTGTGGTACAGTATTTCCTCACCAAATTTAAGCAATTAGATATACAGAGTGAATGCCTGAGAGCCACGGTCTTCACAATTTATTGAATTAGACATCAAATGAACAGATTTAGTCAACTTCACAGCACAGTGTTTGTATCTATGACCCCTTCCATTATCTGTGTAGGGTGTGCATTATCCATATATCTGGAGTAATTTTTACTTTTTTCTTTTCTAGTCTGTCTTTTCATGTGAATTTTCCTTCAACCACTCAGGCTTACTTTTCCCCCATGGAGTCTTTTTGGTATCCCACCACTAGTTCTTTCCCAACGACATTACATTTTATGTCACTGACACCTATTGTCATGTTCTGCTTTTATTCTTGCTGCTGTATTGATGAAAGACCCTCTCACTATGAAGGAAGCATTAATAAGTACTTGACGTGTAGTTTATAAAGCAATGAGTGCTCATTTGTGTTTTTATGTAGACTGTGGTTCTTTAGTTTTCGTTTGAAAATGTCCCTTAGGGCAATGGGAAAACCATTGAAGTCAGTTACACATTCTGTTTGAACCTGATACGTGTTCCATCATGGAGGAAATGAGATTGCTTTGGCATTATCTGAACTTTGACAAAACTACCATCTACATTTTTCATTTTATTCTTATTTAATATAAATAGATTGATAACTCTTTCTGTCCTAATTCCTCAAGGTAAGTGTCATGACCTGCAATTCTTTTACATTCCTTCCAACTCACCTTTTAACAGCTGATACAGAATTTCACAACCTTCTCTTTTTTCAAGTCTCCTGTGTTCTGTGATCTGTTGAAGAAAACCACTGATGTTTTATAAATCTCTTTATTTAGGTTTTTTTTAAGCATTTAAAGACAAATTTACCACTTACATTCAATTCATATATCTAAATATTCTTTACCCTGCTCTCCCCGACATACTTATACATGTGATAAAACTTGCTTTGTGAAGTATCTGGTCTAAATTACCTTTTTCTTTCTTTCTTTCTTTCTTTTATAATGAAAAAAACCAACAAAGAAAGTATTGAATTTAGTTTGTTGTGCATGATCTCTTTTTTTGTTCTCCTTTCCAGTTGAATAAGAGACTTTTACTTCCTTTTGATTTCATTTTCTATTGTGTTTATAAAACCTCTTCTTCCTGTATCTTATTTTATAGCCAGCCTTTCTGATGATTTTCGTGTTCATTCTTCTGTCACTCATTCATACTTACCCTTTGACAACATCTCTTTGTCAGTTTGCAGTTTTTCCCTGTTTTTTCCTCAACACTGATGCATGTCTGATTAGATTGGTAGTTTATTGAATTAACTGTCTTCCATTTGAATTACACCAGTCTGATTGCTGTCCTTTCAATACTCTCAGGATCTGCCCGTTCTTCTCTAGGACAACTTAATAAGTATAAAAAATACTCTCATACATATAAAACACATTTATAAATTGCTTGTCCATCCCTTCCCTTCAAACTGCGATCTGTTTTTGTGAAAGTTTCTATCCTTACTCTGCAACTGTTGTCTTTGCTTTGCCTTAGAATATTAAATATAGTTGTACAACTGCTTCCATATTAAATTTTTCCAGTGTTTTGTTTTAGAAACCAAAGCAATCATCAGTGAGTTACTATTTACATTTGAACTTTAGCACCATAAAGCACTACATGAGAGTTTAAATGTGGAAGATAATTTGAAATATAAACTGTAGCCTTGTACATTTCAAGAATTTGTTTTGCTTAATATGGGATTAACTGAAGGCTTTGGTCACTTTCAGTCATTTCTAGTGGACCAAAGCTTGCCAAAACTGAGCCCAGCAACAACATTGGTAGCACTTCTGTGGTAATATATTTAATAAAGAATAAAAAGTGTTGTGCCACAGTGGACAATGTAAGAGTGATACAATGTAAGAGAAACAACTCTGAGAGTTGAGAGAAGGAGGAGAAAAAGTGGAGGAGAAGGAGGTGCCTCTGGCCCTGGATCAGAGATTCTCCTGCACCTGTGGTGAACACTGTGGTGGCAAATGTTGTCCCCGTGAAGCCAATGGAGGACCACAGTATTACAGATAACCCCACTGTAGACTGTGCAGAACAGCAGAGGTGGGCACGGATATGCCATCAAGGTCCTACAGCCCATAGAGAGCCCATGCTGGAGCCAGCTCCTGGCAGGAGCTGAGTCTGTAAAGTGGGACCCATGAGGAGCAGGCTTTGTGGCAGGACCTGTGACCCCCAGGGGGACCCACATTGGAACAGACTGTTCCCGAACAGCTGGACTCCGTGAAAAGGACCCTCACTGCAGCTTGTGGGAAGAACCTAGGGTGGAGAAGATCATGAAGGTCTGTATGCCAAATTAATTTTCCCAAGTTTGAATCTGTTTTGCTTGACAATAATTGCTGTTAAGTGTGAGCTATCAGCCTGTCCTTGTCTCAGCCCGTCAGCTTTTCCTCATGTTTTCTCCCCCTGTGCAGCTAAGGAGGTGGGTGAGACAGCACCTTGGTGGGCACCTGACAACCAGGAAAGGTTAACCCACCACAGCAGAATAAGACTGCAGGGATTTTTTTATTTTGGGATTTCCTTTTTTTGCTTGGAACTTCATGTCTTGCCAGTGGTGTTGCTTCATGGAATGTCACCTATAAAAAGAAACAGAAATTGTGACTTTGGTTTTCATGAGGACCAGGGTTGCACATTAGTCTTGCAGTATTTGTAGGTCACTTCCAAACCTTGTGGAAAACCTTGTGGGCTGAAGCTGAAGGTCTCTTAATACCAGCTTTATACCCGTCTCCTTGGCTTACACCAGAAGAGGACTGTCATCATGTCAGTCTCCTGTGTGGAAGATATATGACTGTCCAGATTAATTAGTAAAGCAGCTCACATTGAAGATGAAATAAGGCATGGCCAAAAGGCAGCATTAGTATTGACAATATATCCTTAATATCTTTGAATTGATTCCAGTTGGGCTTCATGGTTCCTGGACTGATTGTCAGATGGGATTCACTCAGAAGGGGACCTTTAACTGTACCATTCTTCATTTTTTGATACTGGAATTACCGCAAAAACTCCTTTCAGTATTGGGATATAAAGTCTCTCTCATCTGGGTATTCTGGTCATCATTTTTTCATTTGATCTCAGCACAATACAATGGTTCTTAACTCTGAAGGACAGGGGACATGGGTGAGGCTCCTGAACCATCCCCTTATTTATGAGGTAGCTCTCACCTCTAATCCTTTACAACAGGCGTTTTCCTCCCATGAGGCTACTAAGACACTCTTGAAGCTGATTTTTTTTTTTTTTTCAAAACTAGATATCCCTATTTGATAAAATCTCAACAATTGTAGACATTGGACCCCCCACAACATCAATGGGTATCTTGTCTCTCCTGAAGTATTACGCATCAAAGTACGTTTCACACTGTGTGCCCATCACCTGTGTGCGCTCTGGTAAGAGATTTTCTTTTGTAGGGATTTTGTTTAGTCTGTTGATTATCGTGGGTTGTGACAGTTGGAGCTGTTGGGTTTTTTTATCCTACTGTCAACAAAACCACCTTTGGTTTCCCGGATCTCTACATGAGTTGGTTCCCAATGTTCTGTGATGGAGGAAGAGCTCACAGAACCTGGTTGTGCACTACATTCTGCACTATTTACACAAAAAATCCCACTTCCTATTTGTATTTGGCCTGCTGGTAAATATACTACCTACTTGTGAAAAATAGAGAATAAGGTATATATATGAAGAAATCTATGATTTATTTAACAAACCTATAAAGTTCAGTCTCCAGTTTTTCAAAGTAAAACTTTCTTTAAACTTTCTTAAAAACTATAAACATAGTATCAATATTTAATCTAGATGTATGATTTTTTTTTTTTGTTATTAGATATTAGAGCAGAACTTTTACCTGGTTTTGTTGGGGAATTTTCTCTCAAACTTCATGGTTTCTCTGCTGTTGGGAAAAAAAATCTGCATTACTTATGTTATACTATGATGGCTTTGTTTTTTACTCATATTGGTGTATGATTTGAAAAATCCCTATATTTTTCATCTTCAATGACTGAATCCAACAGCTGGTACTGTATATCAGCACCTGAAGTAAATAACACTCTTAGTGATGTACTTGTCTGTCCCAATAAACATGTTCATTTGAAACTGCCATTGCGAGATGCCATGATTTATTACAGCTTGAGTTTCACTAGAATAGAATAACCAGAGTTACACAACAGAATGGTTACAGAGAAACTGTAGTCTCACTTCTTTAACTTAATTTTTGTTACATTATTTCAATAATAAATTTTTGATAGGTCAGAAAATTAATTGTTTCAGTAATATTTCATAGCAGTCTATAGTTACTATGTAAATTCACCAGATTAAAAAAAAATATGTATATATATATATGGAAATTTCAGAGGCTGAAAGAGAGTAGCTCTGAAACTTTAAGAATGCAACAATAAATATTTTTTATATTCTGAGGCTGAAGTTACTTGGGATGGAAATCAGCTAGATATTTTTCTTAGCCCACATCTTCTAGGACTCTTGATCCTGCAATCAGTTCAGGATGACCTTTTATATTGAGTTTGTTTTTCAGAATAAGACATTGAGGGAATTCTCCATTTCAAAAAAAATAAGGTCACATAGAGTACAAAGTAATCAGTCTAAGCAAGTCTAGTTTCATTATTCAGTGGTTTGTCCCTATCCATCTGTTCTAGAGAGTTATGATTCAGGGGAACTGTAAAAAATACCCACTGAAATGAGGATGTAGCAGAGTGGAAAAATGGAAGAGCAAAGGAATTAAAGAGGAGGTGCTATGAAATGGTTTAGAAATAGAATAGAAAAGCTCAGTGAGGAGAGGACAAAATGATAACAGAGCTGGGGTGGAGGGAGCAGTGAATTTTCAAATGAAACTTTTCACAAAACAAAACCCCAAAAATCATGCAGACAGAAATCCACTTAACTACTGGCTGAAATAGTTAGGTATATGGAAACCAAATTACAATCTTCTCCTGAAAAATAAGTATTCCAGGAGAGAAGTAGAAGAGAAACTGCCATCATTTAGGATATCATAAGTTCAAAAAAACCACCTGAAATTAATTGAGACAGAAAAATTTATTTACCAAATGGGCATGAACAAAAGTTATTTAGATTTTTGCAATTAAATATGCAATTTTAATAGGCAAATTAATAACAGTAATAGACCTAATATAAAAGTTCTTGTTGAAGTTTTCTGGCAATTAAAATTACTGTTCTTCATTATTGATGTTGTTCAAATATTTTAAATTCCTTAAGTATTTTTGAAATTAATTGGGTTTTGTGCTGCTTATTTTCATGTCAATTTATACTTCAACTTATCTTTGGATAATGCCTACAAGCTTTTTGGCATTCTCTTGTGTACATGAAAACCTCTCATTATTTTTGTGTGACCTGATGCACCGCTTGGCAGAAAACAGTTGTAATAACTCAACAATCTAACTTGCTGAAAGCTGGGCTCTTTAGCCAGCAGTGGAAGAGCATATAAGAAAATAAATAGAGCTAGAAATGCATGCACAATGAAAAAATGGAACTGAAGAGAAAATGCTTGAAAAAGAGAAAGAAAACAGGCTTAAGAATTGGAAAAAAAAAAAAAAGGTGCACAACAAAATCTTTAATAAAATGATACTGTATTGGGGCATGGGGACGAGACTGAGGAAAACGTATAATCCAGTAGAAATTTAGTAATCCATCAGAAATCAAATTAAAAAGGCTGAAGAAGAAAGGCAAAATCTATATGGAATCAAAACGTACTGATCCAAGTTTTTAAGGCAGCTGCAACTTGCTTCCTTGCAAGAGACATCACAGAATCACAGAATACTCTGAGTTGGAAGGGAGGGACCCACAAGATCATCAAGTCCAAGCTCAGACTCTCCTCTGCGTTACACGGAGAGACCCCTGTGAGTCCCAAAACTGGACACAGCCCTGGGCAGGGGGAGGGTGCAGGGAAAGGCTCCTGCAGCGAGGGCTGCTCGTGCCTGGACCGTGCTTGTCACGCTGGGCAGGGCTCCCATGCAAAACTTACACTCCTCACACCAATAATATCCTGTGCCTGTATTTGTTTGCACTCAGGTCAGATGATAGCAATCGCTGATAGAACACTCTTGAACTGACCTGAATATTGAAATGCAAGATCTCTTCTATTGACTAGGACTGAAAGGTTAAGATTACTCTGCCTGTGGATATGTTTTCACAGCTAAGTCATAGAGAATCACTAACCATCTTTTTTTTTATTTTTTATCCAGTCAAAGATGTGCTCTTTCAGTAAATGTAAAGATTTTTACTTTTTTATCTTTTTTCTTTTTTTTTCCCTTTTTTTAATTTATTTTTCAAGGTTTGTTGTGCAAATGTGTTTAAAATGGCCTTATTCTTCAAAACCACTGCAGCTCCCAAAGTATCTGCTTGCCTCTGGAATTTTGGCTTAAGTGTTTGAGCAGTAAACAAAATGTTCAAAACCTCTTTTCATTTCTCTGCAGAATAAAAATGTCATAATTCAGTTACATATATTACTGATGTGTCATCTTTTTTTCCAATATGAAGGAGCTAAGATAAAAGGAAAGGGCATTGCTCATAATGACGGAATTAAATTCAAAGCAAAACTCTTTAACTAAGTTAGTGCATTACCAGGTAAGACATATTTTTTTGAAGAAGGATAGATAAGTATCTTTAAAAGAAAATATCAAAAGCCGACAGGATAGTGAAGCATTTCTTCAAGTATTTTGACTGAACAGTGATTTCTGTTAACTGTTTTGAGTCTGTAGCTGTACATAACTCAGAAGCAAAATCCAAGATAAAATAATGTTTCTGCCCAATGACAGTCATTTTGCTGTGTTCTATAAGTCTCTTTTTGCAGAATGCAATAAGGGTCAGTTTCACAAAGGGATTGAGAGAAGAAGAAAATAATCTGACATTTTATCACAAGTCTAAGTGATGCATCATAAATGTGATACACATCTCCCCCTTGACAATGAGGAGCAGGGAAAAAGATGCACTGTCAGATAACTTTTTTAGCATAGGCTGTAGGAACAAGGAATTAGAAGGTCACACTTCAGTGCCCCTGTGAAAATTGCACTCAAATCCTCCACAGGCTGAAGAGCACTTCTAAAATGACAAGGCATACACCCTGGAGCTTCAGTACAGAGGCATGGTGTGCAGCAGAGCAGAAGACGGAACAAAGCTCCTTCTCCTGTTACACCCATAAACCCCTGCCTGCAGCATCCAGCACCCATTTCAACTGCAGGCAAGAGCTGCTGCGTTCATTTGGGCACCAGCACCAACTCGTGCGAGCCCAGGGATAATCTGACAGCAGTGCATCCCTCCAGGATGAGCCTTGCGTACAAATCCCTGCACACGCATGCATGAAAGGAGATGAGCTTCCTTCCTCCCCTTGTGGGACTTCATTTCCCAAGCACGTTCTTCAGCCCTTCCCACCTTCATACGCACCTCGCCTTTCACAAATTCCAGTTTCCAGCATACCCTATGCTGACCACAGGTGTTTTGCTGAGATGGAAACTGGTAACTTAAGTGTCATTGAACATAACATCTGACAGGGCATTTGCAGCATTTCATAATGTCTTGTTTGCATTTTAATGATGGGATATTTTTTTCTATACTTGACACTTTTCGAGTTTTTTTCCAAAAAGATGAGTTTCTGTTTTGTCATTGTGGTTTTTTTTGGGGGGAGGAGTGTTTTTTTTTGTTTGTTTTTTGTTTTTTGTTTTTTTTGTTGTTGTTGGTTTTTGGTTTGGGGTTTTTTGGGGGATTTTTGTTTCTTTTCATAACAGATGTGAGGAGGAGGAGAAAATACATGCTGGCATGAATTTTCAAATAGAAAGAACTCTTCCTCAGTCAAAGAAAAAACATATACATGACGAAATGTTCTATATGAAGAACAGCAATTCACAAAGGAGATCTGCAGCTGAATAAAGTAATGACATATGCTCAAGGATTCATATAACTCAAATTCATTTTATTTCAATATATGATCAAAGACTTTAGCTATGTGACTTACAGTGTTATTTTCATTTTTGCTCTCTACTAAGCTGCAGAGTTTTTTAATGTGCACTGCTCAGTGAGATATGACAAAGAATGGTACATCAAGTTATCTCCCTATAATTACATGAAAAATGTAATGTAAAATATGAGTGGAGGAAGGAGCTGTGATACATGAAAAAAGAAATCCAATGTGAAGTGAAATTTACTCTCCAGTAATACTTTCAGAAACTGTTAAAACTAAACTACTCATAAATAAGCACTATCAGTTTCCATGACCCTGAAAAGGTTTGCTGCTTTTATCTTTATTCTAGCCTATTACACTTATATTATAACAAAACTAATTGATCAGACAGTAGAATCTTCAACCCATCTGGGATGCAAGATCTCCCTTCCTTCCTTCAAGATGTTATGTTTCTGACTAATGCAGCTGATTGCAGCGTTGATCTCCCACATGCAATTTAAATGCTAAATTTTGCATATTTCCAGTGTTAAAAATTTGTTAATCAAGCATGTACATTAATCAAGGTTCAATATAATCACTTTTGGAGGAAAAATAAACTAACATAAACCAGTATGCCTTGCTCTGATTCTATGTCCCAAACTTTTATCGCAGTGGTCTTAATGTTTTTTCCTTTGTTTCTTTAATATGAGCTGTTTATTCAAATATTTTTAAGAGCTTGTGCTGTTTTAGCAAGCACCTACTTTACAGTAGATAGATAGATAGATAGATAGATAGATAGATAGATAGATAGATAGATAGATAGATAGATAGACAGACAGACAGATGTGTACAGCAGAAGCCATATATGTAGACAGTGTTGTGACCATGGGATGGAATACACATCACAGTACAATTCCCTTGTTTAGCCTGTTCTTTAATGTGGGAACCTGCTTTGATGTGATTAATTTCTGCATTCTAACATTCTGGTTGTGTTGCTTTAGGCTTTCAAATTTTTCAGTACGGTATCCTGATCTTCTCTGTCTGGACATTGCCATGGGAAAAGAAATAATATTTTAGGAAATAAATCTGCGTGCTTAACCCTGTCAGAATTAAGATACAAATGTTTCATCAGATCAAGAGCTGTACACCAAATTAGTGCTAGATCCAAGTATTCTGAGCTCTAAACCAATCTGGATACTATCTATATATCCATTCCCCACCTTGTGTACATAGCTTTTCACTTCCCAGGCATTTCATTCTTCTGGGAGAAATCCAAAACAATCTGTATGGGTAACTTTGCTAAATGCAGGAAGTCTACACTGCTGCTGCAATTTGTTGGCTGTATTTTAAGGAGACAGGAATTGAAAATGAGACAATCACGGCTCTGCTTTTCCCAGAAAACTCTAAGGAAGCTGAAGCATGAGCTCAGGAGAGTCCCTCTGCGCGTTACAGAAAACCACTCAGTACCCTAGAAAAAACTTAATTTAAAAACCTCACACCACAAAACAACACAACCACCAGTGTGCCACTAGTCAAGAGCAGAAAGGATCAAGGAAGAACCATTCTTTGCCAGGACCCCAAAGAAAAACTAAATTCCCTTGTGTTGGTTAGAAAAGGTACAATTTACAGAAGTGCAAGTAAGAAAAAGAGTCAAAACAAAGTAGCAGAACAAAAGAGCAATTGCATCCATCCTCAATAGAAGGAAAATTCCCTCCTGGCCCTACCCTACTAGCAAATTCATTTATCTCCAGAGGGTGAGCAAAGCCATCTAAACAAATAGCTGAAAGACGTCAATGGCACTACTGCAGAAAAGTATGTGATTTCTAGCTGCTGTAACATATAAAGCTTCAGAGAAAGGTAAAAGAATATCCCCTTCCAATAAAAAAGCTCAGAGGTGAACTTTTAGAGTGCTTTACCACCTAGAATTTAACCACAAGTGATAGAAAGCCTAAAGTGAGGCAATGGGTGAAACTATTTTTATCTCTTTGCTGAATTTCCACATGCAGGTTTCATTTAATTACAGCTTCTGTATTCTTCTTGCTTTAAAAAAAAAATGGTTTGAGTGTAATAGAATTATGGATAGAATTACTTCTATACGAGTGCTAAAGATGAAAAATTAAGCTAGTAAAGCTGCGCTAATTTTTTCAGTGCCAAATTTTGCCATGTCATGTACCATGTATCACATATTCTAATAGCAATCAAACGGGTTTTCTCTTGCTTGAGAAAAACTGTTCTATGTTTTAATAACTGTTACCATTGGTCCACTTTAATATTTGTCTATTTGTTCAATTTTTCTTGTGGTTTTAATTATTCATAGTAATTTTTGTGGGCTTCTGTATTACTTCCTTTTTAACGTTTTCATCCCAGACTTCTTGCTGCCCTTGAACATCATTTAACCAGGTACACGTGCTTAGTTCCCTTGATGTTTCTCCATCAGTCAGCCACTCCAACCCACTAAACAATGTTTTGCACTGTTCTGTTTCTTATGTATCTACACCTATTGGATAATTAAATCTTCTGAAGTACATACAAATGTAGTCCCTTGTCATTTACTAGTTCTTCCATCGCCCAGTGAACGCAAGAAAGTTTCTTGTTCAGTTAATTGGACTTGGCTTAACTATAGAGTTGGTTCCTACCTCTATTATCCATGCAACAACATTCCACTGATATCATCTTTAAAAAAGTTTTTTAGATGTATAAAAACCAGACAATTTGTTTATTTGGCTGTACATCCACAATTCTTAGTTTCTCTCCCTGATTCTTCCTATTTGAAAACCTAATATTTTATTGTGTTTGATACTGCATATATTTCTTGTTTTCTGTCATACTTCTCAGCTATTCACTATACCTTTTTTCCCCTTTTGTCATGCAACATCTTTTTTCTTTCTTTTTGCATGATATCATTTAATAAAGGTAAAGTAAGAACTAGAAACCTTACATTTGCAGCCACTAAACACCTTCCAGTGATCATGTTGGTTTGATCTCCATGTTTAGTCCCTTATCCAAGTCACTATCATGGGATTCTGTTCACATAATAGTGACATAAAAATGATTAACAGGACAGGTGCTTCAATACTTACATCTAAATAGATAACGGCCAGAGTTTGTTGTTCAATGGATCATTTTATGTGGTCATCATTAAAAAAAATTGTAGCTTGCTGTACAAGATGTATCATCAGGTTTATTGGAAGTAATAAACAGAAAACAGAAAGCAGAGAAATGTCCATTGTGGGCACTAGCTTGGGGTTTTTTTGATGGATAATTATCCTCGGGAAAAATGATGTTGTACCATCATTGTACAGAGGAGAAACATAAATACCTGGCTTACTGAGAGGCTGCAAACCTCAGATTTCTGGTGTATCTGCAAAGGGAAATGGACTGACTTTTGCTGGTAAACAAATTCTACCACATCATGCAGAATAAATATGTTACCAGAGCAATAGCGAAGCTATTTGCCACTTTGCTGGTTTTCTTCACAAGTTATTGCCATGGGACATCTGTATATTCTGTCAGTGATGTCCCCAAACATGTTCAAAAGTTTTAAACTCCTTCTGAGAAATAAATGCAAAGTGACTAAGAGCACTTGCAGAAGTAACCCAAGCCAAATGCTAACATTATTTGCCATGGAAGGTAACTTCATATTGCAACAGTTTTCCCAGGGCCCCTCATAAGCTGCTGCCTGACTACAAATTATGTAACACAACTGAATGCAAAAATCATATCCCAAGTTTCTTCAAATTCTGAATAACATGAAAAACAAAGAAAAATGGAAAAAATTGTGGAGTTGTGGTAAATACCTGTCCTGTCAGTCCAGAAAGAGCCCAGAATCCCTTTTGCCAGTAATCTTACTTTCATATAGCTAGAAGAATAAGTAACTATCAGAGCAATATCAGGATTTAGGAAATTGTTATTATTGGTGGTGGATGTGATTTTATTGTTATTATTATTGAAAATCCTTTGTATCCCTTGTTTTGACATATTGACAATAAAACATTGATAGAACAGATTGTCTGAAAGTAGTTGCAATGTAATATGCAATTATAAATGTTTGAGAGTGGTTTTGGATGGTGGCTTTTGGTTGGTTGGTTTTTATTCTACTAGTAAAAAGCAACAGAGGGTTTTTTTTTTAATTTTGTTAAAATAATGTAATACAATTTTGATTTTTTGATATAATTCAACAAAACTTAGTTTTTAAAGTATCAATATCTACTGAAATTGGTTTCAAAGCTGGAACTAGATTTCTCTTGGAAACTGTACTATTTTTTAATTTAATAGAAAAAATCTTCATGCAACACTCTTTAGATGAAAGAAAGATGTTCTTAGGTCAGTTTTAAAGTGCTGGGAAGGGTGGTGTATAATAGTACCACTCTCTGCTCATAAACTAGATTGGTGCCAAGAGAAGCTGCTGTAACAGTGGTAGTAAAAATGGAAAGAAAACAGAATGTAGTGAAAAGGCACTTTGGGTGTTCAACTGATTTAAAGTACCGAAACTGAAAGTGCAGCCAGGAGCACTTTCTCGTATTTACACTTAGCAAAGGTACTGACCCTTTGACTTTTTTTAGGGATCTTTCCTATGATACACTTCTCTTTGAAGATCAATAGAAAGAGTCTATGCAGTGCTCTCTCTTTAAAACCCATTTTAATCTTACATCAGATACAGCAATTTTAACATACAAACGCAGCAGGCAGTACTTCTGCAATTTGGGAGCCTTCCGCAGAGAAGAAGAGAACAGTGAAGATCAACACTTGGCGTCTGTCAAGATCCCCAGCAGACACATCCTGGCTTCCAGAGGATCTTGTATATGATTGTTTTATTTCTCCAAGGTTTCTATGACAATATCCATTTTCTCAACACCACTCAGGCTACTAAAAATTAGACTCTGCAAAATGTGTTCAATAACACATTGAATTACTCGTTTTTTTTTCTTTTTTTTCCCTTATTTCAGTTTTAAACACAGGCTTGTGTCCTGGGTTTCTGTAGCTGAATTTTTTGTTATTGTTGTTGGGGTTTTTTTGGGTTTGTTTTTTGTTTAGTTTTTTTTTTTGTTTGTTTGGTTCTTTTTGTTCTGTTTTTTTTTTTGGTAGTGAGGGGTGGTGCAGAGGTGGTTTTCTGTTAGAAGCTGCTAGAAGCTTCCCCTGTCCCATGGGAGCCAATGACACTTGGACCCAGGAGGGACATCCGGCTCCTGGCCAGGGCCGAGCCAATTAGAGATCACAGTAACGCCTCTGTGATAACATATTTAAGAATTGGAAGGTTGTTGCGCAGAAGAACTTCCAGAGAGCGAGAACATGGGATAACAAGGCAGACATCAAGGTCGCTGCAGAAGCGAGGGGGGTGGAGGCACCTCCTGGAGCAGGGGAAGGACTCAGAGCTAAAACCCCTGCAGCCCATGGAGGAGCCCGTGCTGGAGCTGTGGATGCTTGAAAGAAGACCTGTGGACCCGTGGA
>VWZG01001198.1:144482-177172 GCA_013396735.1 Grallaria varia
TGTGTTTTAAGACTGTTTTTTCCTCACTCTTTAGCTTAGCTTTTATCCTGTTAGTAATAAATTTTAGGTCTTCTCTCACTTTGAGTCTGTGTTTGCCCATGAAGGTGGTGGGTGGATGACCCATCTCCTTTCTGTATGGTTGCAGAAAGGGATTTAATGAGTCCATGGAATCTGGCCAGGGCCAACCCACTACAGCTTGAAATTCAGCCTCAGCTAGACTAAATACTTCAAAACTTCAAAACCTGTGACTATCTCTGAACATGCCTGACTTTCTGAAGCTGAATATATTAGTATGAAATTCATACCGTTTTGGTGGTCAAATTTGAAGATAAAAAAGCTTATTATTATTGGTTTTTGTTTGTGGGTTTTGGCCAGCGATCAAAACTTAATTTTTTCAGTCATATTTGTAAAGTCATGAGAAAAAAAATCAAAGATAAAACCCTTCTGATTAATACTGTGCATGCAATTGGTTACTCTACCAATAAATAAGTTATCCTATAAATAGGATTAATTCAGTAGCTATATGTATGAATAGCTCCACTAATGAGAAAGCAGAAAAAAATAAAAGATTTTATTGGAAGCAGTTTTGAAATCCTGTGCAGAACCTCTTAAATTCATTGTAAAAAGTATTAACATTTAAGAAAAAGAAGCATTAATGTTTAATATACACTGAAATCCAATAATTTCAGTGTTTCACAACAAATATTTTATTGTGTGAGTCCATTAGGGATAGCCTTTTTAAAAAAAAAAACTGTATTTTTTGCCTTCAAATTGACCAAAACAGTTACAATCCCAGTTCTCACTCAGGCTTTCCTGGAGGACTTAATTTTCATCAGCAAGCTGATGTCCAACAACTGTCCTGTAGGAAGGAAGGGATTCCCTGACTCTCAGCATAAATGGTTGTCCAGTCTCAAGAGAAGAAAGGATTTAAAGCCCACCTATCAGGCAGTCTTACTTGCAATGACATTTAGTGCAAAAGTGGTTGAAAGTTTTCTTCTATTCTGATGAATTCCTGGGCAACAAATGTCTGAAAATGAGCTACATGAATTGCTCCAATAGCAACATGGATGGAGTTTATACATGCAACCAGGATCTATACCTAA
This sequence comes from Grallaria varia, assembly GCA_013396735.1. Classification (NCBI taxonomy): domain Eukaryota; kingdom Metazoa; phylum Chordata; class Aves; order Passeriformes; family Formicariidae; genus Grallaria; species Grallaria varia. Next base: position 145,586 of record VWZG01001198.1, read on the forward strand.
AAATTTCAATTGTATTCAGTGAAGTGGCTTTCATGAAAATATGTGATGAAAATATGAACTTATGTGATGTGTTCAGGGTCATGAGGAAAAGCTGGAGATTCCAGCTAAGTAGAGTTGTACTTTTGCTCTTCTCCATTTTGCTCAGGGGCAGAAGTTCAGCACCTTTCTCATGCTTGAGATAAATCAGTGTTTTGAAGCTACAAAGATTTCTTTCAAAGTCTGTTCCATGTACTTGCACTTTCAAAATAAAGATAAGAAATTGTTTCACCTTTTCTTATAAAAATTCTTTATTAAACATCAATAGGAAATACTTTATTATGCTTGAAGAGTTGTAAATATGTTGTTAAAGAACTTTAAAGACTGAGCTTTTGTTTATTTTGTTTCTATGAGACACAATTCTTACATCAGATAAACATTTTGAAAATGCTAGCTAGTAAAAATAGTATTGTAACTGAATCTTTGTGATTATGAGCCGTTTAAATAGGTTCCTACTTATTATATAGCTTGTTGCCTCACAAATAGTGTATCTTTGTTTTACTTTAAATCAATGATAAATGCCTGGGTTTATAATATAGAACATACAGCAAAATATCTATCTTGCTGACTTCAAGAGCTATTAGCTAATGAGATTTCACTGTTTTGGGAAAGCCTATCTCTGAGAGCCTTGAGTGGAAATTAGGATCAAATCTAGTTTGGAGTACTTTTGAAATCAAGGGAATCTATTTGTGTATGTGAAAATTTAGATTAAGATGTTAATCTAGTATAACTGGTTGTTTCTCTTTTCTAAAACCCTTTGAGCAGTAAACATTTTCTCTTGGTATCAATAAATTATTTCTTGTTTATTGGTATGAAGACAAAATTAGAAATAGTGATTCATTATAATTCCCTTAAAGCTCTTTCATTATGTTCTATTTTCTTTAGGAATGACATATGTGTATTCTAGGTATACATATATGAAATATAATCAGAGTATATACAGAAGAATTTTTTTCCCTTTGTTTACTCTTCTAAATTGAGAAATAAAATCTAAAGTCAACTAAAACTATATGGGAAATTTTGTCAAATATGCTAATCACTGAGTCCAAAACTGTCCCTTTTCAAAACATTCTGATAATGGATCAGAGTGTTATGAAATGTTTAGGGAAAAAAAGCAAGTCTTTCCCACTGCTTGGGCTAACATGGCAGAAGAACCTGCAAGTAGGAAAATAGTTGCAAGGCCAAATAAGAGCTTCTGTAGCAAAAGAGTTTAATTCTGTTTTACTCATCTAAATATGCTTGTTCTTTCTAATACCTTCTCATACTATTCTACTTAATCACTTCAATTACTTATTCTATCTTAATAAGCAATGTGCAGTGATGCCTCACTAACAGTGGGGTGCTCTGCAGCGTTATCCTTGTGCTTAAAAGGATTAAATTTTATTTATTCCTTTTATCCTCTTTTTTTTTAACAATCTTCCTAACTTTTTCATAATTCAGTTTTTCAGGTTAAGTGCAGTCACAGAGGTTTTAGATTGATTTTATGGGAATATCAAATAATAATACACCATTTTTGGTATTACAGAATAATTTCAATGAATGATTTTGGTTCAGATCCTTCATCTTATTTGAGATTAAGTAAAGGGTTTTGTTTTCTCCCTTGGACTGCATAACTGCCCCTGCTTTTCTTGAAACAAGCAAGGATATAGTATAAAATACCTTTCCTGGACAAAAACTACATTGAAATGTGAAAGCTCTCTGGGCAATAATAAAACAGACCTGCCAAAAATGGTTCAAAGCTGCGCCTAGAGAGATTTAGTCTGGCCATGAGGAAGGATTTGTTTACTGAGAGGGAGGTCAAACCCTGGAAGAGACTTCCACGTCAATGGCCCAAGCCTGTCTGTGTTTGAGAGGTATTTGGACAATGCTCTTTAATAATGCGCTTCAACTTTTGGTCAGCCCTGAAGCGATCAGGCAGTTGAACTAGTGAACATTGTAAGTCCTTTCCAACTGAAAGAGTCATATTTTTCTTTTATTTTCAGGGCTTTTGTTTCGTTTGTTGGTTTTGTTTTTTTGTTTTTGTTTTTGTTTTTTTCCCAGGAGAAAGAAAAGGTTTCTAATTTGATTCCAAACTTTTTTTTTTTTTTTTTTTTGGGCAGAGATGACATGTTCCAGAGACAAAAGAGCAACATGCAGTTAATGCTATAGTGGTGTTAGACATACTATGTAGACTAAGCCATCAATCTAATTTTCCTGTATGATATTAATGTAATGGTCAGCTGTAAAGAATGTTTAGATATCTGTACTTTAATTTTTAAAGACCTTTGCATTAATTTATGTGCTGGTTTTGCCTGGGATAGGATTCATTTTCTCCACAGTACCTAGTGTAGGGGTATGGTTTGGATTTGTGCTGAAAAATGTGTTGATAACACAGGGATGTTTTCATTTTTGCTAAGCAAAACTTATGCAGAGCAGAGGCCTTTACTGCGTCTCACATCATCCCATCAGTGAGTGGGTTGGGGGTGCACAAAGAGTTGAGAGGGCACACAGCTGAGACAGGTGACCCAAAGTGACCACAGGGATATTCCATACATCCCATCAGGATGTACGATGTTGTGCTCAGGAATAAAAGCTCAGGAAAGAAGGGAAGGACAGAGGGACACATTTAGAGTGATGCTATTTGTTTTCCCAAGTAACCATTACACACGATGGTTCCCTGTGCTCCTGGGGATTGCTGAACCCCTGCCTGCCCATGGGAAGGGGTGAACTATGGGGGGCCCCAGCTGGGCTGGGGTCTCTCTGGAGTGCTAGGAACTTCTGCACGCTGTCAGGGTGATAAGCACGGAAGGGAAAGGCTGTGACACCTAGAATGGAAATCCGGTCTCTAAGGTGATGAGTCATGTTTACTGACATGCGCAGTCTGTGTGTCCAATCAAGAATTATTTAGGTACAGAGAGGCCAATAGGCCATGGACATGTGTCCATACTGAAGTCTAGATAAGCCATAGTTTCTGATATAATAAAAGGCTTTCTGGTTCCTGTTCCTGAAGAAGATCCTGCTCCTTGCCCTACCCCGACCATGACGACGACAGTGAATGAATTCCCCTTCTTGCTTTGCTTGTGCGTGGCTTTTGCTTTGTCTATTACATTGTGTTGACCTTAACTCATGAGTTTTCTCACTTTTACTCTTCCAGTTTTTTCCACCCATCGCAAAGAAGGGGGGGATGAGTGAGCAGCTGCGTGGGTTTTAGTTGCTGGCTGGGGTTAAATAACCACAATATATTAGATGCTAGCCTTTAGAACAAGGAGAAGTGGCACAATTATAGAGGCAAATAGATGACAGTAATTAAGTAAAAGTAGTCTGCAACACTTAATTTTACATTAGCATAATTTTGTAGATTAGTTCTGCATATGTATTGTTTATTTAATACATATGAAAAGGATATGACTTGTTCATATTCTGGAGTCAGTTAATTAAAAAAAAACAGTATTGGAATTAAAAAACAAACACACAACAAATCCAAACAAGAAAACTTAAGGACCAACTGCTTCTGATCTGCCAACATATTTACGTGTCTTGGACTGTCTTAACTGGTGATTACTTTTGAGTCATATTTATCTGAGCCTGACAGAAGCCAGTGACCTAAGGCTTGCAAAGCTATTCATTGCTGTACTCTTAACACTTTTAGTCCTTCTGATCCAAAGCAAGTGTGATGTCTCCCACTCTGTGTTTATACAGGATATTTATCACATGTTTGAAACATTCATAAAGTTTTTTTGGAAGGGGTATTTAGAGATAGGGAGAGGAAGGTATTTTAAACTGTCTTCTATTAGTTCTGTTGTGAATAAAAACTGATTAAAGCATTGGCAAAGTTGCATAGAAATGTAGTTTGCGACAGTTTTATCAGTGAACAATAAAAAATTAGTGATTTTTCTCTTCACTTGGCCAGCAATTATAAGGTCAAATGTAATTTTTTTTGTATTTTAGTCCCAAGTTATATAAAATCTTCCATGAAAATGAAAGTTGACTGGTAAAAAGAATCACAAATCTAGCAAAAATCCACAACATAGCAAGTTCACGATGATGAAGGGCTGTGGTGTGAATCCCTGTTAGTCACTGAGGTAGGTTGTTGGCTGGCTGACTGCCAGAGGCCTGCCCAGCTGCAATTATTCCTTCCCTTCAAAAGGATAGAGGAGAAAATAAGAAGAAAAACCTTGTGGGGTGAGATGAAAGGAGTCATATCACATACTAATTACCGTCATCGGCACAACCTCAGCTTAGGAAATATTAATTAAAAGTAGGTTTGATTAATGAGAAACAAAGTAAACTCCAAACAACTCCACCCTCTGCATCTTTCCCGGCACCCCTTCTCCAGACACGTCCCACAGACCCTCCTCATGGCTCAGGTAGGGATGGAGAGGGGAGTCAGTTTGGGTGTTGCAATAACATCTGAAGAGACGGACTTTTCTGAACATTTTAAAGATTCAAATAATGCACTTATTTGGCTGCAACAATCAGGTTGGTCACTCAGCCCTCCACAGAGAGGCATACAATCAGTGCTTGACCATCAGCCTTGAATAATCATCAGCTTCAAAATCCCTCAGTCACTTGAAAATGTTCTATTGCATATATTAAAATTGTATTACATAAAGAGGCAATCAGTGGAAGCTCGTGACTAGCATTTTGTCTGACAAATTGCTTATATAGGCTGTTATTCAGTTGTTTTCTTATACAAAAGTTATTTTCCCACTGTTCTGCTTCCAGTTTTGCATAGCTTAAAACAAAGAATATAAAAGAATACTCTATAAAAAGTTGTTTTTTATTCTGCTTTCACTTGCATAGCACCTTTTTTTTAACCTCTGAACACGTTAATATTTTTCATCACATTTTTGTTGAAATATTTTGAAATATAGTCATTAACTCGCAATATTTATGACTGGTTGTTCTAGGTCACACATTGCTTGAAGCAGACCTCTATTAACATGTAAATTGCAGTTTCACACCAGTGGCCTCTTTAAAGTCAAAGAGGGAATAAAGTTTTTAGATTAGAGTTAGACAGTTAGAATACCAAGGAGTGTGTTTAGAACATTAACAGTTAGCATGAAAATTCCAAGTGGATTTATTCCTTTAACCGTCCCTTCTATCCCACTCAAAAAAAAAGACATTATTCAAAGGTTTGTTCTTCCAGGTGGTAAATATTTCTGTAAATATTGGAGTTTTTTCTATTTTTTCCTTGCCATTGTTTGGCTTTCTCTTGGTCCATAGAAATAAATGTTTGGAAAGACTGAGTCACCAGTTTGACATCTCTCTGTCAAAGCTGCTGTGTCATGTAATCAGTGATTAATGTTAAACCATTCTCACTCCAGTTTCTGGTCTAGTGCATTAAGAGTCAGTCCCTTAATTTTACCTGTTTGTTTTCACCTGCAACTTTGAGTTTTGGCTTTGTATTCAGAAAATGTGATCACATATTTCTTCTGCTTTTACTTTATTTGCTGAAACATGACAAACTCCTCCAGTAACATCATGTATGAAGGGATGGCCACTGTCTTTATTTTCCTAAGAGGGCTTTTTTGAGTTGAAACCATTTAAATATCTCACTGCACATTATATTCCTGATGATCTTGCAGATGATTTGTTTTATGGGAATTACTGTGCTCGTGATGCTAATCCATATTCAGCACCATTTCTTTGATCAAGGAAAAAAAATCTGTGGTGGGAAAAATCCCTGGGAAGTAACTTTTTTAATTACTGGACACTATCACCCCTGAGGAAAGGTGATAAAAGACCAAAAATAAAGTTCAGTCATACAAAAATCTAGATTCCTTTAAAATTATCGGATAACACTTTATAGTCATAGACAATGTTATAGTAAGTCTTTCTCAAAATTTAAATGTAGAGGACTGGTGAAAATAAGGAAGAAAAAAATTAAAAGCAAAGCAAACAAAATCTGAAACCCAACAAGCAACCCCACAGAATATAGCTTTTGAACTTCTTGATCTAACTGGAGACTCTGACTTTCCCTACTCCTCATAACAGTAACCTCTACTCTGATGAAACTTCACAAACAGGATTCATTATTTTTTTTCCAATTATTTCTATTTACCATAATACTATTGCTGAAAATGGTTTGATTTGTTGTAACGACAGGAAAAACATACAAAACATTTTTTTCAAGTCCACAAGCTTGTACCATAATAAGTAAGACACAAGTTTATGAGATGTGCTTTCTACGTACATAACAGAGAAAGAGCAAAGACTTGGTCTTTAGATATTTATCCATTAGATCAGCATATGTTACCTGCACTAAATGTACTTTCTGTAAAAAGGTATCCATTCAACATCACATTTTAGACTGTGTTAAAGGGTATCAGAAGGGATGATAGGTATTGGAAATGCTCTTATCAGACAATGAAATAACGTGAAGGTGTAAAACAGATCAAAATGTCCTTTATTCTGAGTTTGCATTTGGCAGGTTCTTTCCTATTTCATCTGTGGATTTGTGAATTTGGGTTGTTGGTTTGGTTTTTTTTTTTGGTTCTCACAATTCCAACAGACTGTTCAGCAATTAAATATTGGTACAGATTGAGGGCTGGTATGTGTGCCTGCACACTCCTATCTCCTGAATTTAGTGTGCAGGTCATCCTACAGCTGTATCAGGCAGTTTTATACACAAATCCTCTGCAAACATCTTATAGATAAAAAAGACCAAACCAAAACCAAGAAATAAAACCAAAGATAAAAACAAAATAAAACAGGCATGCGGCTGTCATGAATGAAAGTATATATTGGACTTTTTCTAGTTCTAAAGATAACTCAGCACTTGAGAATATTAAAAGCATTGAAAATCTAAGGTGGGAGGGATTGGGGACTTAAAATGTGGCAATACAAACTGGCCTTGAGCTGCGCAGAATATAGATAGATTTAGCTACAAATAATTAATTGGGAGAGAAGGAGGTTTCACAATGGAATATGGACATGTGAGGACAGGTAGTGCTTGTAATTAAAAGACCTGAAATTACAGAATCCAGTTTATAATGACCACAGACTATATTCAGGCAGGTCTTAAGAACCTGCAGGGATTACAGATGGGGTGAAGGTAATTTCTCAAGGTCAGCCTGTCACTGATGCAATGAGGGACCATGAACTTGGCAGGATCACTTTCCTTTTTACAACGTAGAACTGTATGATGATCTGTTTTCCAGATTTTTTTTGCGTATTAGACATACTAAAGTCACTGAGGTATCATAAGAATGTGATAAAAAATTAATTTATAACAACTTCATTTTCTAATGAAGAAGTAAAAGATCTTAGGAAATTCATTTAGCTGCTGGTGAATGAATTTCATAGCTGACCTCAAAGAGACCTAAGTTCAAGTTTCTTTGCTTTGTAGCAAAATATAAAGAGGGAATTCAAGAAATGGGAAAACTGAAATAAAGGCTTAAACAAAACAAAAAAAAACATTCTGTATCAACTTATATTAATTTGAATAGGAATTCCAGTTGCATAATTCTGCAGAAAATTTGGGTCTAATTTTACACTACTCATCTAATTGTCTTAACACAGAATCACAGAATATCCTGAGTTGGACTGGACCCAGAGTGAACACCAAAGTCCAAACCCTGGCCCTGCCCAGGATAATCCCCAAGAGACACACCATGTGTCTGAGAGCGTTGCCCAAATGCCTCTTGAGCTCTGTCAGGCTTGATGCTGTGACCACTGCCCTGGGGAGCCTGTTCCAATACCCAACCAACCTCTGGGTGAAGAATCTTTTTCTAATTTCCAACCTAACCCTCCCCTGACACAACTTCAGGCCATTCCCTCCCATCCTGTCACTGGTCGCCACAGAGCAGAGATCAATGCCTGCCTCTCCTCTTTCGCTCACCAAGAAGCTGTAACTGCAGTGAGTTTTCCCCTCAGTCTCCTCTTCTCCAGGCTGAACAGACCAAGTGCCCTCAGCAGCTCCTCATATGGCTTCCCCTCCAGGCCCTTCATCATCTTCGTTGCCCTCCTTTGGACATTCTGTAGTAGCTTAATATCTTTCTTATATGGTGCCCAAAACTGCACACATACAAGGATTGTATTGCTTTACTTTTTGTGCTCATACTAAAAAGAAAACAAAGTTACACAGAAAAAAGTGAGTTCTGCCATTTTAAAGTTACTAGGTAATGTTTTGATGAGATACACCTGGTTCTGTAGAAATAGTTTTTTGAGAAGGTGAATTAATTAACCTTTCCTACATTATTTGTCGGTAAAGGATTCCTTAATGAGAGGATAGTTACAATAGACTCATGTTCATCTTTTCAACATTTGTTGCTTGCAAATTCAGTTCTCAAAGGAAACAAAAATACTCATTTTCATATTTTGAGTGTAAATTGCATCTCCATGAACTTTTGTTTCTTCTGGGAAAAAAAAAATCTTTTAAAGCCAGGCTAACTGATAAATGAGTGTGTCTTCTATTTGTTGTTGTTGTTCAGTCAGTTACCACCTAATGAATAGGTTATCAACCTTGTTAATTTATATTCATGCCCTTACCATGCTTATGTCTGGATTCTTAAATTGTTACTGTAATCCTACTGACCGACTGCCTGAAAGTTTCAAAAGCAGACATAAATAACAAATATAACTAAAGGAGTCATTCTGATTACAGATACTTGAAAAATTATGCAAAAGGAGTTCTACTTTTTGCAGTATGCATTTTGTAATCTAATAGTAATTGTATACCAATTCAAATGTTTAAAATATAAGATTATTTTCTCTCAGTGTGCAGACTAACTCTTGTTGTCCCCTGAAACAAGTGAGGAGAAGCTATTTTGCATATACTATTACCATAATTCCTAAATTTTTATTTGTGGTACCTTGGCAATGAGATCTGTAGTAATAGAAGTGGATTAACTTCTTTTTTAAAAAATTATGAATTTTATTTTAGTTCAATTTCCATTGCATAGCAACAGATCATAGGATTTGAACATCACTACTAGAGGAAGTGAAAATTATAGAATTGAAAATATGCAATTGGACTTATCAAAACCAGGCATATACTTTTAGTCCTTTAAAAATCCTAACATGATCAGCCTGCCTGTTTTGTTTTTGTTTTTAAATTGGTGCTGCTGGTATTTCAGTATTCACACTTTGTGTCCATTTTAATTGTAGTTGGGTTTAGTATGAAGCGAACTCACTAACACCACTTCTCCTTACCCAGATGTCACAAGCAGATTCATTGTCCTACATTGAAAGAACATCTCTGTGCCTCTCTGTTTGTGCCAACACATTAATTCCAGGGTAGTGTCCATGGCTATTTCCAGCTGAGGTCTTCCCACAGGCAGGAATGAACTCTGTGGTTCAGGTGTAAAACCTACAAGCACAGGAGAACTCTCCTGAGCCCCCATCAGATGTGCACAGCAGAGTGGTTGTGACAATTTTAATTTTCTGTATTTCAGTCTTTGTTTAGTGTGGGAGTGAAACAGAATGCACTTTTCAAAAGAGACATTTTAATATCAAATCCACTGTCTTGGTACTTATCACTTTGTTTTTAGTACTTGCTGATGGTGGTTTTGAAATATATTTACAGCTTGAATGTGCAATTTTAAAGGACACAGGTACACTTTCATATTTAAAGATCGGTACTAAAGCAGTTATGTTCCCTGTTGTGGGCTGGGTTGTTTGTTTTTTTTTTCTCACAAATATTTACAATAGCATGCGTAAAAAATTACCTTGTTCTTGGATATGTTTTATTGAACTTCAAACAGGATCATCACAAGGATCAGTGCTGAACTGCTATTAAAAAAAGTAATTTTACCTCATACCCTTCACTTGCTAAATAAACTTACCCCTATGGATTAAGAGTTCATCTCTAACAAGGAGATGGATTGTTTCAAAAAGCAAATAGAAGTTTTCATTTCAAGTATGGATTTTCTCATTTCTCAGAATAAACTATTCTGGTTTATAAACACTAGTAAAACCCATAAAGTACAACTACATTAATTTCACTTTCTTCTTTCCATTTAAATGAAACAGCAATTTTGTTAGAATCAAAGTTCTCAGCCATAAACATAAATGTTTGTTACAGCACTTTAAATACCAAATGCTATAGAGATACCACTATGCATTGATCAGTTGTAGCTAATAAAATACTCTTAACCCCTCGAAAGTTTATCAGTAAGTGAAGAAGGAGAAAAAAAAATAGTATATTTTTTGGTTGCCACCAGATGTAGTCAGAAAGTAATACTGTTCTTGCTCTTTTTCACCCTGCTATGCTTTTGGATCCCTACAACTAGATGTTCAGTTTATTTTCTGTTCTTTGGAGCACTAATTTAAGATGTCTTTTTAACACAAGTTAACTGTTCTTTCTTGTGTAGTGTAAAATCTTCAGGTAACTTGTTTTGAGATTATTTGACCTATGGCAGTTTGATTCTGTGATATGAGTATTTGGACACAGTTTTTATTGCACAGGAAATGCATAAGAATGGTGGAATTTTTGCTATAAGAAATATTGACACTTTTTCATTGAAGAACACTCAAAAATTTGGTGTCCACACAGGAATACATGTGGTCTTATCTGACTTTATGGCATGTTTTGGATTCAGCTCAGATCAAAGTCTAAACACTATTTCCCTGGCTACACTTTTCATTGCATTGTCTAAAGACTCTATTGCATGTGTGTAATTGAGATTGTCACTTCCATTTTTCGGATGACCTGAAAGAAAAACAAAATTGAATTCAGTGAATAGAAACCAGTGTGATATGTGCCAGTCTTATTTGCAGCCTGATGTATTCACTCGGCCTTTTGCTGTTTCAGAAAACTCTCCAACTAATTCCTGGTCAAGCGGAAACCCACTGCATCAGCTATAGTGAGAAGTTACCTTAACCAGACATTCTGCTCATCGAGACTGCACTGACAGCGTTTTCCACTCTTGATAAAGTGGCTACTACAAGGACTTTTTCTGCAATTTAATGTCACTTCTACGATTTTGAGCACCGTGTTATTATAGAGACGGATTCTGATGAGTCCTTCATGGAAAATTTGACTCCTTCTAATGTGTGCCATGTTGTTACATTTGGAGGATAATTATAAGACCTGGGATTTAATCTTGAAACTGACAAGATTTAAATGTTCTGCTTTCTCATGTTCTTGAAGACTTTTGCTGGTAGAGCTGCAGAAATGTAGATAGTGCCAAGCAGATAATTCACCTCAGTACTTGTAAGTAGCTGGCAGAGTGTCAAAATGAAACCCTAGTTTGCAAGTTACAGATGAAATTTTAAAGTCAGTATGTGGAAGGCAAATATTAACATTGGTACACTTGTGTATAAAATTCTGAAATCTGCTAATGAGGTCTACAATTTTAGGTTGCCTAATATTCAAAGTTTAGTGTAGCTACTTTATCTGTTGTTTTAGATTAGACACGATACTGGAGGTTGAATTAGAGCTGCTTCTGAATGCATACAGCTGGAAAATACAGCTTATTTACGTTACAAATTCTTCTCTACATAAAATATATCATGGTTTGAGACCTTTTGGTAAGTATTTGTTTAATATTAGACTCCTAAAAATTGCCAATATATTTTAGGAGAAAGATCTGAGGACAGTGTATAAAGCTTTTGAAAATAAAAACTCCTTTGCTTTTGGAGCATAAACTTTTTAATATTATTTGTTTACACTATGTGTAGTAGAGAAGAAGAGTGAAATGCCATCAACCAAGTATGATTATTCTTCACGCTTCTTCAGTGTTTTTGTTTGGTTGTCTTTTGCTTCCAAAGCCTTTGCCTGAGAGTGATGTTTACATATATTCTAGAAATGGAAGCCAATTTTATTCCAAACTGATCCTTTTCTGTCTAATGCTTTAGCTAATCAGTACCACTTGTTACTGCTCTTGCCTTCTGGTGCTGGACTACTACTTAGACTCATCAATGCACTTTCTCATTTTTATCCCCTCTTTCATTACAAATTAATACATTCAGGTGCTTTAGAAAATTACCTTTCCCTGCCTAGGTAGCACATCATTTTCAGCACATCTTAAGAAGATATGATTGACTTTTGGAACTGTATTCCAGGTGGTCTAGTCCAGTCAATATAGTGTTTGGGAACTGAATACATTAAAATATGTATACAAAAGTGTATATAAGGTCAACTAACAAAGTGTATTCATAATGTTATACCTATTTTTTTAAAGTACGGAGAGAGTAATCTTGCATATGTTCTTAATATAGAAATCCATGAGAAATCACTTGGACTTATTCTGAAGCAGCTTGTTCGAGTCATTCTTCACTGTATGCTTTATGTTTCTGTCTATTAAAATATCTGTATCTGCTTTTCTTCTCTGTAGTATGCATCTTGTCCTTGAGATACTGTGTGATCATACTCTACAGCATTTACTGTGCATTTAGGTTGTTTCATCCTGTGCATGTATTAGCTGTGCTTAGTCACCCTGAAATATTGTTTACATCAGACGACAGCAAGACAGAAAAAGCTAAACAGGTCCAGTATTTGTTTTCTATGATAATGATGTAAATGATAATTGAAGTTTTCCTCAGTATTTAATTTTCATATTAAGAATAACTGATGTTTTTATATACCTTTTGGAGTTTAATTTATATATTATTAAGCATACCTTTTGCATTTTGCCCTTGTACTTGATACTTTTATATTAACTTGGAATTGATCTACAATTCAGAATGTAGCAGTAGTTAAACTTGACTTCAGGAAGCATTTACTATCTCTACACTGGAAAAAATCCTGTGTAGTAAAACTAAAGTTAGGTTTACTGCAGGTATGTAAGGTTTTTTCAGTCAAGAGAGATGGTACGTTAAGTGAAACCTTTCTACTGAAATTGGATATAAGATTCCTTTTATCAAAATGTCAAGTCATGAAAAAAAAAAAAAGTCTTCATGAAGAATTTTGCCAGAGCATTCCATGCCTGCTGCGGATCAAGTATTTTAAGTTCATGTTCTCATCTGGGGAAGAAACTCTGAGTGTGAACTTTCCTACCAGGATTCCCTTTGAATTCTTTTAAAAATAAAATATGAAGAGATACTTTGAATTTGCTGTCATAATCTGACAATTTCCCATATGTTATTTTTCCCATAAGACATTACTAAGGTTACTAAACAATGCTATTTTAATTTATAACATCTTTAATTTCAGGGGAAACTTCTTATTTTAATACGATTATTGTTGCATAAACAATTTATTGTAGAGAATTGTTTTAATCAATCAGAAAACCTTTTTATTTGAAAACCTTTGTGTTTGTTGGTTCCCCTTTCATCCCTTACCCCCCCGCCCCCTCCCAGGAATGATTGGCTTAATGAAGCAATGATTTCAAAAACAATATAATTATATTGTGGATTTTAAAGTCTGGTCTTTATAGAATGTTTCAGTACACTTCAAATTTTTCTAGTATTGCATTTCTGATCTTGTAAACCAGAAGTACAATAATCCCATGATAACAGCTGCACTTCTGCTAGTAGTAGAACTAGTGAAAGTTGTAAAAGCTCTTTGATTCACAGACCTGCACCAAGAATTATACATTTAAGAGTGCAAAACTACTGTGACTTGAACTGACGATATTTTCTGAAGGTAAAAGGATAGATTTAACTCTGTATTTTAAACACAAAAATAAATTATCAATAAATGGTTGGTTTGATAATAATATTTTTAAAGACTAAAATATATCAAGACATGTATTAAGATCATTATGACTTAGCATCATCTTACACTGTAAAGATTCATACACCCTAATCAGCAGTCACTTAGTCTACCTGTGCCCTTCACAGCTGTAAAACATATTCCTTATTCTTATAAATGTCTTTCTATTGTGCATCATATGTCTTGATTCATAGAATCATAGAATGGCCTGGATTGGAAGAAACCTTAAATATCATCTTGTTTCAATGGCTCTGCCATGGGCAGGGACACCTTTCACTAGACCAAGTTACTCAGAGCTCCATCCAACCTGGCCTTGAACACTTTCAGGGATGGGGCATCCACAGCTTCTCTGGACAACCTGTTCCAGTGCCTCACCACCCTCACAGTAAAGGATTCTTTACTGATATCTAATGAAAACCTACTCTCATTCAGTTTAAAGTCATTCTTTCTTGTCCTGTCACTACAGGTCCTAATGAAATTTCTGGTGTTTCCTCAAGAGGTTTTTTGTTTGTTTGTTTGGTTTTTTTCAGTCTCTCTCTAGTTGTTTGAAAGTAAATTCTGGTCTGAGGTTTCACAACTCCTTTTCACTCCCTGTACGGCTTGCATTTTTGGATAGCCCTAATTTTTATTACCTTTTTTCAATATTATTTCTTATACTTTGTCTAACTTCTAGCAAACCTGTCAGACGCTGGTTTCCTGTCAGTCATGCCTCATGAGCTTATGACTATTATTAGGGATCAATGTCAGAAACCAAATAGCAGGAAAACATCTGGGCTTCTTCTCATCACAATGACATAGAAAGGCTGACTGGTCCTGCCACGACCTCAGTGAGTCACTGTGCATCAAAAAAGCTAGTATGCAGAGAGCCAATATTTAATCTTCTCATTATCATATAAGACAATATACCCTATTCCATTTAATTAGACTAGTTGCTTTATTGGGATGTCTCCCAGGGAATCCAGTGAGTGTTAGGGAATAGCAGTGGCTGAGGCTTAATTGGAACATTATTATCATAAATCCCTCGTTCCCTTTTTATTTTTTAGCAGGGACCACTATGACTAATACCACCTGATTAAACAGTGCTTAATTAGGTGTTAAAAATTATGTCGATTTTATATCTGATGCAGCAGGTGCCAAGTCCTAATGATAAGAACCCTTACCAAGCAAAGAGCTTGCAACTGGTGGGAGCAACCCATGTTCACTATATTTTAATTACAGCAATCTTCTTGAAATTAGAAGTTCTGAGTAGGTTTTAGATGTGACAGTATTATAGATTAGCAACCAAGACTTCAGATTCCGGCTTTGAGATAACAGACTCAGTGTACAGAACATACCAATTGGGTTTTTTCCTTCCTCTGTGTGCGGTGCAGAAGACAAGATAACTGAGAAGGGAAATTGTGGATGCCCCAGTCCCTGGCAGTGTTCAAGGCCTGGATGGACAAGGCCTTGAGCAACCTGGTCTAGTGGGAGATGTCCTTGCCCATGGCAGTGGAGTCAGGAATAGATGATCTTTAAGGTCCATTCCAACCCTTAACATTCTACAATTCTTTTAAGTTTCAATGTATGTCAGATCGACCAGAATATATTAATTAGGTAAAATTTTGTAAACACACTTTTGTGAAAACTTGAAGATTTTATACCAGAAAGTAATGTCTACTACTGATCATTGTGATTATTAGATCTAGAAAATAACAGCAGTGAAACATTTTTGTGTATTAAAATAAAATAAAATTAAAAAAAAAAAAAAGTTTTCCTGATGTGTCCTCTGAAGTATTTTTATGAAAAGCTGTCTGTGATGGTTGGTGGGATTT
The DNA here is from genome assembly GCA_013396735.1 of Grallaria varia. Classification (NCBI taxonomy): domain Eukaryota; kingdom Metazoa; phylum Chordata; class Aves; order Passeriformes; family Formicariidae; genus Grallaria; species Grallaria varia. The sequence continues at coordinate 161,012 of VWZG01001198.1, forward strand.
TGAACTTTTTAAAAAATGCTTTGACTTTTGTCAAAGTTAAAATACACTAGAAAACTGAGATTGTGCTTGGTAGTGAAATTAATATATGGCAATAAATAATAGTACATGGCAGTTCCTCAAATCTCAGTGTAATTTCTCATATTCATCATTTACTGTTAACCATCATAACAAAAGGTGTATTTACTTACAATTTGCATTTTAAAACTTTCTTTTAAGTGCAATATTGAAAAATTACAGGGAAACAAAAATATAGTTTTCCTTTAGATTTTGCTGTGGGGTAGGAGATATTAGCTTTGCTTCTTAACAGAATGACTATTAGCAGTAATTTAGAACATAAATATTGCAAACATGACTCCAGGTGTAATTTCTTTCTCTTGCTGCTACGGTTTTATAATCCCTGGTTTAGACCACTGATATTCTGAAGTGATGAAGCTTATGTTTATTAAGGCCTAAAAAAATTATCAGGAATTCACTATGGAAGAAGAAATCACAGGTTTGGATCAAGCCTGATATTGTTACTCCTTACAGCAGTGGAAGAAAACAAAGGCTCTCCACATTGAGCTCTCCTAAAGCAACAGAGCCACTACAAAGTAAATTAATTATCTAACTGTATTTAATTCATTCATCATTATACTATTATGGACCTGCAGTTTTATTATGTCAAGTCCTGGCTTAACTCAGCTGCTAAATTAGTTTTTGAGAAGTAACATCCGTTATTTTGTAATGAACTAAAGCCGAACTGCACAGAAAAGACTGAATTTGTCTCTGTGAAGTTTACAGCAGCTGTGGCTTATAATGCATGGCAGGAACACGCTGTCCCACCCCTGGGTACTGACTTAACCAGCATTCAGTGGGCACAGACTTCCATATCTCTTGGTGTAATCAGAGAAGGGAGCTAAGGGAAGGCTGAGACACAGGACACAAGATGCCTCTTAATGAGAACAGTGACTGGTGACAATGTGATGAACAGAGTGAGTCTGCTATGATGGATTCGTTTAGAAAGGTAGTATGAGGAAACTGGTAGTAGACAGAATGAATGTAAGGCAGTTTGGGTGATACCTTTATGTCGCTGCTAAAGAAGTAGTTATTAGTTACCCTGTGCTACCAAGACAGGAGATACCCTGTGGTGCTCCTCTGGTCTTTATTTGTTCCTAGGGGCTGAAGCTGTGGATAAACCAGGCTGCCACAAACAGGACTTCTGAAGGACAAACCATTACCTAAATTTAGCTATGTAAAAATGTTTCTTAGGGCTCCAAATGAAGTCAAATGCCACCTGCTTCATTAACTCCAAATTTAAAAAAACACATCTGCAACATTTTACAAACATGAAGTTTTTCTTCACATGAAAAAATAAATAATGCATAAGTACCATTACTAACAATATAATCATTCCATATGAACAAAGAGCGTGTATAGATTAGCAACATAATCTTTCCAAACATACGTGGCAATTATAGACAGTTCAAAACCATACTCAGTATAGCTGGAGGTTGCAATGTTTCAGCTGTTATGTTAATATTAAGCATAATTTCTACACTCAGTGAAGAGCATATTTCCTAAAAATAATTTAATAATTACAAAAAATTGTAGTGGACACTTTTTGGTTATTTAATTTCTTTATTAATTTCACTAAACAAAGGGAGTCATGAAAGTCTATAGGTATCTTGCAGCTAGAATATTTATCTTACTACTGAAAGACTACTTAAATTCCAAATTTTAATGCGGGTTCTTCCAATAGTTTTCCAAGTTCTTATTGATACACTTTTTGCTAAACAATTCCTGGTGCATAATACTGTTTGCAGTCCTCTTCATCTTCTGTCAGTACATTGAAGTCAGTGCCAAAGGCCATTCTGGAGACTTCCATTTTAATCTATAATTAATGAAACAAAACCACACGTATTAGGACGCAGTGCTTCATAAATGGAATTGTTATAGTACTTGGAAACAATACAAAAGAGTTTGGTGGTACCAGATTAGCATTTGAATAGAAGCAGGCAAAGATCTCAGCATAATTCAAAAGCCCTTTCAAAAGTTAAAATAAAAGACTAGCAAGTGGCAAGAAGTTGATGGGTAAGAATTTACACATACAAAGAAAAGGATGATTCATACTATTTTTAATGTATTCTGCTCAGTTTAGTGTGAAGATATATAAGTTTGTTGCCAATTGCAAAGAAAGCCCCTTGCTTAGGCCCAGCACTTCTAAAATTTGGTAAATTGAGGGGGAAAAAAACAGCAACCAAAACCAATAGTTTAGAAAAATATGAAAGTTTTTCTATCATTTCAATTTCATTACTAAGCAATCCTTCCAATAACAAAATTGATGTGGTTTCAGTAAATAAGAATATGACAGAAATTAAGGAGATACATATTATAAACCACTATTAGATTAGGATTAAATCAGAAGAATACAACTAATAAGCAGGTCACAGAGTATTGCCATATTCCATAATATATTAATTCAATATCAGATAAAAGCAGAACATGGAAATTCCATAATCACTTTCCAAATAAACACTAAGTGTTTCCTACATAAAGCAACAGCTCAAGCTGTTGCATACAGAGCTCTACGTGAATATACCATGCTTCAAATTTTTAGATGGTATCAGATGATGGATACAGATTATCGAGGACTGTAGTTCAAGGTGAAAAAGAAGATGCTGAAAAGAAGGTGAGGTGCCAGAAGCTTCCCAAGAGCTGGAAGGACAGTGTCTGAGGAGATGTGCAGAGATGCTCAGCCAAAGGAAAGAACAATCAGAAGATGCCTTTTGTGTGTAGACTGAGGGCAGCCGCATGATTCAGGATTTGGTTTTGAAGTTATCTTTTTCTAGATTATTGATGCTCTTTTTTCAATTCTTACTGCTCTGGGAAGGATCATAGAATCATATAATGGTTTGGTTTGAAAAGGATCTCAAAGATCATCTTGTTCCAACTCCCTTCCCATGGGCAGGAACACCTTCCACTAGACCAGGTTGCTCCAAATCCCATCCAGCTGGGCCTTGAACACTTCCAGGGATGGGGCATCCACAGCTTCTCCGGGCAACCTGTTCCCATGCCTCACAACCCTCACAGTGAAGAATTTCTTCCATATATTTAACTTAAATTTCCCCTCTTTCAGTTTTAACCCACTGCCCCTTGTCCTATCACTACAGTTCCTATGATAGATAGAATTCCTGATGTCAGGATGGAATTTCATGCTCCAACTCAGCTGGGAAAGAGGACAGCACCAGTCTACAGCTAAGGTTGAGAACTCTACTGCCATTTTCAACTTTTGTAGCAATAAACACATGTAGACCTATGTGTGTGTTTGCATCAGAGTGAAAGATTTATTTTAAGAATTTTATTTTTTTTTTAAAAAAACAATCAAAAGACAATGTATTCTCATGAAAGCTTTCAGTCACATTCAGTCACATAGGTTCAGACACCAAAATAATTCAGACAACAAAAATAATTTGAAAAGGTGAAGTTTATTAGTCATTAATTTTGTCCAGTTCCTCTTCAAGTACAGTCTCATACAGCATAGAATCTTAGGGAGATGGAAAATCAATTCATATTGTTGACTGATGTTTTCACCTTAATGTTTCAATTTAATTCAAGAACCAACCCAAATATTACTGAACGAATCGGTTTGCTAAAGTAGTTTGATCTACCTTCCATTCACATTTTGTATTAGACATTACACAGAAATGCTGATATGAAATTATAATTAAAAAATCTCTTGTGGATGAAGCAAGTTACAAAAACGATGCATATCCTTCATCAGCTTTCAGATGTGAACCATTATAAAAGATTTATCCCTTGATAAACAAAATACTTCAGCCTCCAGCACCACTAAAACCAGAACATATGGGTTCTTTATTAATTAATGAAGTAGAGTTTACAGCCTCCAGCACCACAGTCATACATACGTAAAATAACGTAGTTTATCCTAAAATTCTAATTACTGTAGAACCATAATTCAATTAGTATTATTAGTTCTTCAGCATTATGCTTCACATAAAGACAAACTTTAAAAGTTGTAGTAAATTTGAATTAATACTTTGTTGCAATTACTGCTAATATAGCTATTGTCTGTGGCTGACCTTTAGGTTATTCACTTTAAAAATGAATTCTCATGAATTCAAAAAGGAGACTAGATCTTTAACATGCTGTTTAATCAACTTTATATACACATTAGATCTTACCAAATGCAAGTGTATCAAATATATAGTTCACAAATTCATATTACAGTAGTACATAAACCTATGCTATAAATCCTTAGATTACACAAAAACTTTTAAACTTTTAATATGTCTTTTTTATTATCCATTAAGTTTTCAATTATTTTTATTACAGTTGCATAGACATAATTTGAATTAATTTCAGGTAATATAAGCTCATCGTGTTTTTTACTGAAAGATCAACTTTGCTGTACATCTGCATAAGAACTTGTGGATAATGAGTCTTCCAGAAGAGAAAGAGAAGTTTGAAAGGCACTGAAAATTAAAAGGTTTCTTCAGCGAATATTCTGGTCTACACTTATTCAGTTTAATGATTTGGTAAGTAGCTGAAAATGAAAGATTCTACTTCAATCAAGAAAATATCCCAGCCTACTATATTTGATCTTCCACTATTCTGCACAGCTTCAATGAATGCAGAACTATTGCTACATTGTACTTTTCCAGCACAATCACAAACCAAAAATGCTAAAAGCCATTTAGAAAAAGGGATTGAAGGAATGATCCAGAAAATTATTGGAGCATGTCAAAGCTTGACTTCTAAATGCCTTGGTTCTTGAGTGAAATCCCCATTATGAACCTGTGACACAACATATAGATCCAATTAAGTTCTTCAAAGTCAGGTTCACAATATCCAGCATAGTCAGTATAGTAAATAAAGAACTCACACTAACAAATAGGAATGCTGATATAGGCAGGCACGCTTACACAGTTTGGCCCCGGGGGAAACTTAAGCACCTGTATCTGGTAAGAAGAATCCCAACTAATCCTTACCTTGAAAAAGGGATCAAGAACATCTCCATTCCACAAAATCACATAATCAGACAGTGGTTGGTGTTGAAAGGGACTTCTGGAGGTCATCTAGTCCAACCACACTGCCTAGAATACATGACATAGGAATTAATCCAGGTGGGTTTGGAATGTCTCCAGACAGAGAGACTCCACACCCTACAGGGCTCTGCCACCCTCAGTGTAAAGAAGTTCTTCCTCATGTCGAAGTGGAACTTCTTGTGTTTTAGTTTAAGGCCATTTTTCCCCATCCTGTCACTGGGCACCACTGAAAATGGTCTGACACCATCTTCTTGGCACCTACCTTTGAGATATGCATTAACGAGATCCCCTCCAGTCTTGCCCAACTAAACAGGCCCAACTCCCACAGTCTCTCCTCATAAGAGAAGAAGATGCTGCAGACTCCTCATAATTTTCATGGCCTCTGCTGGACCCTCTCTAGTAACCCCTTGTCTTTCTTGTACCGAGGAGCCCAGAATTGGACACAGCACTCCAGGTGTGCCCTCACTAGGAGGATTGGCTTTTACACAATCCCTTCCTTGGTGCAAGAATTGTTAGTATTCAAATCTTTTTCTCAAGTTGAATGCTATGTATTTTTACCTATCCAAAATATTTTCCCTTATTTTCAGTCAAATGTCTTGCTAAAATCAGTTGCCATCAGTATGAATCCAGTAGTGCAGAAACACTAATATTAAAACAGAAAAAAAATTGTCTTTTGTCAGCAGGGAGAACTTTTGTGACAGCAAAAAGTAGAGAAGATAGAAGGATCAAATAATAACTAATTAGCAGCCAATGATACATAAATAATACAGTATTTCTTTTCAAAACCCATGCTTGTTATGGCATTTGCTGTGTATGACAACGGTAATATAAGGCTTAATTTTTTGTAATACACTAATCTGACACATGCTTCTTGAAATCTACATTATTTCTTCCTGTGATGAAATTTGGTCTTGATTTTGTCAGATTTTTTTTTTTTTTTGTTACAAAAAAAAGGAAATAACAAACACACACGTTTTAGTAGAAAAGTAAATAATCTTCATGAAAAAAGTGTTCATTTAAATAAGTGCAAACACCTTTGCCTAGTATTTCATGTAAACCGTTATTAGAGTATTTTTCAAGTTCATAGATTCATAGAATGATTTGCGTTGGAATGGACTTTAAAGGTCAGGCAGTTCTAAATCCTCCCACCCTGGACAGGGATACCTTCAACTAGACCAAGTTGCTCAGAACCCTATCCAATCTGGCCTGGAACACTTCCAGGGATGGGACATCCACAACTTCTTTGGGAAATGCGTTGCAGGGTCTCATTACTCTCACAGGAAAGAATTTCTTCTTAATATGTTAACTAAACCTGTCCTCTTTTAATTTAAAACTGTTCCCCTTGTCCCATTACCATCTGCCTGTACAAAAAGTCCCTCCCTCTTTTTTATAAGTCCCTTTTAAGTACTGAAAGGTTGCAGTGAGGCTTCCCCAGAGCCTTCTTTCTCCAGACTGAAAAACCCCAGCTCTCTCAGCCTGCCTTCATAGGAGAGGTGCTCCAGCTCCCTGCTCATCTTTGTGACCCTCCTCTGGACCCCCTCCAAAAAGTTCATGCTTATCTTGTGCTGAGGACCTCAGAGGTGGATGCAGCACTCCAGATGGGGTGTCACGAGAGCAGAGCAGAGGGGCAGAAACACCTCCCTCACCTGCTGCCCACGCTGCCTTTGTTGCATGCACGGACACATTTGGCTTTCTGAGCAGTGAGCGCACAGTTTTGGCCCGAGTCCAGCTTTTCTACCAGAACTTCCAAGTCCTCCTCTGCAGGGCTGCTCTCAGTGATTTCTCTCCCAGACTGTACTCATGACTGGGATTACCCCAGTCCAGGTGAGGCACCTTTCACTTGAACTCTTTAAACGTCCTTAAGTTCTCATGGCCTCACTTCTCAAGTCTGTCCAGGTTCCCTGGGATGGAATTCTGTCCTTCTGTTGTGCCAACTGCACTGCTCAGCTTGGTGTCATCTGCAAACTTGCTGAGGGTGCACTTGATCTCAGTATGTCATTGATATAGGCAGTAAAGTTCACCAGTCCCAGGACAGCGATCTGAGGAGCACCACTCATCACCAGCCTCCATCTGGATATAGAGCCTCCTAATACTGCAAAATCTCCTTTGTGCAAGATGTTTTTCCAGTTTATCTTTTTCTGTTATTTCCTCAGGTCTTTCTAGAGAAAAAAAAAATCATACTGCCTTAAGTCTCTCTGGTGTTTTCTTGCTAATTTTATAATTTTCTTCTTGGTTTTTAATCCTATTTAAGAGTGTATTATTCAAGGTAATTGCATGCCAGCTATTTCTTGTAACACCTGGTCAATCCTTTTTATTGCCAGATGGTTGTGATGATACAGAACAGAACATTAGGAGGTTGTAGTAAATGTATTTGGGGGATATTATTAGTGAAGTGTTTTGTTCACTGTTTCTTTGCTTGAAGCCACAAAGAACCACCTCTGAGAATCATTTGCCAGTTGTGGTCGCATTACATCTTCCTGAAATACGATAATCTTGGGTTGTCATTAATATTGTGACACTTTTTTTCAAGGTTTTTATAGCAGTCACTGGAAATGAGACATCCTAATTTTCTCTGAAGTCAAATTTCATAGTTTATGCATTAAAAAATAATAGCAGTAAAATCCCCCCTGTACCCTTTGCCCACTGCTGCATGCAGGCTATTAATGTAGAAAAAGTTATCTCACTCTCAGAGATTCTGGTGAATAATTACCTTTCAGACAAAGCTTGCCCTTTATAATCTTTTTTTATTTTACTTTGTTTGGAAAATTATTCTCAAATTACTTTTGAAGCTGGTTTTGTTTCTTCTGGGCACTTCTGCAAACAGGAATTGCATGGATCAAAGAGGCTTGACATCCCACTAGATGGTCTCAGTATAAAATAACTACTCTTGGTGCAGCAAACAACATATTCCCTGATGGGATGGAAAAGGCTTTTGCACAGTGCAGTGGTAAAATGCATTTTTATTACTAGCATATATTTAAAGCATAGCAATCTGCTGCATTTTATAGAGTTTTAAAATTGTCATAATAAAGGGAGACATCAGAGATTCTCTGTCATTTGTCACCTGCTCTTTAATCATTTTATTCAAGTAAAGATATGACAGGGGGGACTCAGGGCAAGCTAGCCACAAGTACTGAGGCATAACACTCAGAGGCTTCATGTTTTTAATGTAGTCATGAAGAGGGATGGGAACACCAAGTAAACAGAAATCACTATTTTGCAATACGCTTGCAAAATATATTCAGTATATACTGACAGTAGGGTGATCCTCTGTTCCAGCTGTCACTTTTGCCATGGACATGAGGAAAGGGGGCGCTTGGTGCTGCCCTTGATGTGCCAGGCACTGCCTGGGGGCCCAGCCCCTACTCACTGACATCTCTCCAAAGGCTCAGGCTCCTCTACCACATCAGACCCTGGGCATAGATATGCCCTCCAGGCGCTATCACCTTCACTGCTGCTCTCTAACTTAGATGGTTGAAACTTGCACCATATCTAAATCCAATTACTAGTTATTACCTGACTACTCTTTACCTCCTGGTCCTCTTTTCTCGCCCACATTTGTCACAAGGATGAGAAACCAGTTGTCAGTTTAGCTGTGCTTCTCTGTTTGTTTTTTTTCCTGGGTGCCCTTAACCTCTTAGAGCAGGACAGATGTAGGCCAGAACTTTCATGTAAACCGCACCTAAAACAATCATCCCTGCCAGCTTTGTTTTCCCAGCATATACCAACATCCTTTACTAAACCAGAGCTGAGCAGATGTAGTCAGGGTCTCACATAATTTCTCTACAGGAGGAGATGAACTCTGCTGTCTTCATGTTGCTGTTCACGTCACAAGGTTGGCCCTAAAGTAATGTGGATAATTTTGGGTACAAAGGTTGGAGTATTGGGATTATGAATTTTATACAGAGATGACATATTTTGTCTGAGATTCACTTAAAAAATTGTTGGCATAGAGGAGCGCACACACAGAAGAAAAAACATCTGTTCTGAGCTACTTGTCTCCTCCAAAAGAGAAGTTATAAACCTGACCACTTAACACTGGTTTACAGCTTTACATCCCTGCATCATTTGTAAAGTGGTTGGGATAGTGTGGGCTATAAAGTCAATGTATTTGTTTTATAGAAATAAACCTCTTAGAAGTGGCCTATGTAGCAGACTATTATTTTTGTGAAAAGACATGTTAAAGGGAATACAAATAAACCATAAACTTTGCCTCAAGGCCCCTTCTGCTCTGTCATGCTGTAGCTCTCAAGGCTGCATGTAGGCTGCTTGCCTACTTCCAGCCAACAAGGGCTCCTGCCTGAATCCGGAAGAAAACAGGCCTTTCCTATTTTCTTAGACCAAATAATACCTCAGACAATGCTAGTCAATTGTATTTGTAGTGGCAAACATTCACTTCATTAAGGTTTGGGTATGAAAATGAATGCATGTAGTTACTGTGTTTCCCATTTTTCACTTGCTTGCTGGTTTTGTGACAATATTCTTTTGCCTTTGAAAACCCGGCATCCTCTTTTTTTTGTTGTTGTTTTTTGTTTCTTTGTTTGTTTTTTCCACTCTGTCTCCCCACCCCACTCATTCTCTCTTCCCTTTGTTGATAGTTTTGATGTAACACAGTTCTCTCTGCCGCATGTCTGCTGTTTAAACAAACCGTCTCCTTTCTTCTCATTCAAAGAGATTCTGCCTTCTGTCTACTTCAAAAATCTTCATGTCAATTCTGCTTCACTTCTTCTTCCCTCCTTCTTCCCTTTCACACATGCTGTTTTGTTGCTCCACTCACATCATGACTCTGTCTTGGTCTCCAAACTCAACTTCTACCCCTTTCATTCTGCTTCCCTGAATCTCTGTTTCTCCCATTCTTTCTGCTTCTTGCAGAAAGCTCTGTCATCTTTTAAAGGATCACTAAATCTTAACTGCATCCTTTTCTTTACTTCTACGGTCTTTCAGAGTGCAGAGAAAGGAAAAAAAAAAAAAAAACCAACATCAGAAAATGAAGTTTACTTATGGAGAACGGGAATCTTTGCAAGAGAGGAGATTTCCAATGGTGTAAAATGAAATGTGGCACACATGTCATATAGTTGTCCTTATTTCAGGTGTTCTGATGTGTATTTTCTACTCTGCTGCTTATGCAGACTGTTAAACCCAGATTCATGCAATGTTTCATAATTTGAATTGCCCATACTATACTCCTTCCTATAGTTTTTAGTGCCAATTTTTTTACCATCTCTATATATAATTATAATCTTTTGTTGCACCTTTTGTGTTTTGTGTTGCGATGAAAAAGGAAGAAAACTATGCTCTCTTCTCTGAGTATAGTATTTGTCGGAGGGTGTAAGTGACTTCTGCTTTCTTTTCTCTCATTTTGTCTCAGAACTAGTTTTCTTTTTACCATTTAAACACTAGGACATAAAGAAATGCCGTAAGTTTAGATTTTCAATGTCTTCTTGAATTACCTTTCTCAAAAGTCTGAGAGATAAAGTACTAATCTAATTTCATGGATACTTTACTGGTCAAAATGCCCATATATTGAGATCAGAGAAGAAAGTTTATTATGCCCTGAGGATGTCTTACTAAAGATTACCAGTATTCTGTCCATTTCTTCCCGTTGAAATAAAATGCAGTGGGCTATGTATTTCAGTATATCTTTACTACTGCAGAAGGAATGAAGCTTTTGACTTAGCAATAGTCCACAGAAAAAGAGATATTTGGTCTATAAAATGAGTGTCTTGAACTGTACCTGCAAAGATGGTAAAAACTAGTGAAGACCCTTGAGACCAGGGGCGATACGGTCCCTGTGAAAGGAGGGGCAAAAGTAGAGGAGAGGTTGTAGAAATTTTAAAACAGCAGGTATTATACAGTTCTTTAGTGGAGGGTTCTATACAATAAAAAGCATTTAAAAACACAGTTGCTAAGATGAAGCCTGTTTTATAGCTTTTATTCACTGTTCACTGTGTCAAGGATCTGAAAGATACATACTGAAACTGTGTCAGGCAAAGGAGATGAATCAATTTTAAGAACTTTCCTTTTTTCAGTGAGACCCTGAAAAGCTTTGAAACATTTCTTTTATTTTTCTTTTTTCCTGTTTTCCATCTTAGCTGTATCAGGTAATGAAGGTAGAAATAGTAGTTTGATTTTGAGTCTGAAGTAAGTTAGAATTCAATTAGGAAAGCTGTCAAAATTATACGGTAAAGCTTAAAAACAAGGTGATGCTTTCTACGATTTTGTCTGCACAACATTTCAAACTATTTATAACACTGACAATGTTTTATCGGAAGGTTTCTAAAGTTTTTGGCACTGCTAATGGTCAATGTAGTATGTTCAAAATGGGTATTAACATTATATTTATTGTATGGAAATCATATCAGAGAAAGAAGTAAAAGAAACTGAAATGCAATTTTTTCTTTTGAAATTAAGGGAAAAGTTGATTAGTGCCATTATTTGAGAGGAATAAACATACCCCCTGCATCCTCTATCTCTCACATATTTTCTGGCTATTTTGAGCAATGCTTTGAGTGTAAAGCATTGAACTGGCATCAGAGGCTGGCAACATTATTTTCTCTGTGTAATGGAAAGTCCAGATGTCTTTTGTGTACCTGTGGCAGTGATCAGCATCTTTCTGCAACCCTAGGCCACCACTTCCAGAGCCTTTGCTCACAGTTGGAGCTGTTTCAGTTGATATGTACCTGCCCCCTTCCCGGGAGTATGTCCTCTCCATCAGACAAACCAAAATTTTCTATCAGATATTTTAAATGCTCAGAACTCAAAATCACCCAGCATTTCTTACCAAGATATTGCAGTAAATGTTTAACTGTCTGGAAGAAGGCAGAGTAGAGGCAAAAGAAATATATCCATGTAAATTCCAGTATAATTCTCTATTACATCTTTGTTATATTTTGTTCTTCTGCATGGACTTTTTAATTAATTGTTTGAAAAGACTTTTATCTTATATTTTCTTCCTACACAGTGATTATGAATGCTTCTACACTGTTAATTACAGATCGTGCTTAATGTTCTGGTAGAGGTTTATTGAGAATAATAATATATTTTTTTTGATCAAAGAAGAATAAAGATTATGCACCCCAGATAAAATACATACAATTTCCTGTGAAAAGTCTTGTACTTTTGAAATGCAACTTTTTTCATGTTTTTTCACCTGAAAATACCATTTTAGCTAGTTAAGAAAAAAATCGAGATAATTCTCCTTCAAAAACGCCAAAACTAAATGTTTCACCTTTCATTTTCCTTTCTGAAAATCCCTTTTTGACATGTTTGCTCCAAATTTTTGGACAATTAAGTTTGTCTTTTTATGCAAACAAGCCACCATTTTAAAATAGCCCATATTTATTTCAGTAGGTACTTTTTTGGGGGGAGGTCTTCAAAGGCTGGCGTGAGCTGCGGATTGAGCATGGAAAATTGCTTTTTACATGTTTGCGGCATTCTGCATTCTTTATTTCATGATTTTTAGCCTTTTTGGTGTGTATGAAATGTAGAATTTGTTGAAATTGAAGCATCCTTTTCTTGTTCAGTCAATTATATGCAACCTCTTTCAACCTTAGCTGTTAGCTTAGGAGAGATTTTATGATTGGCAGTTTTTTAACTCTGCAAAAGCATTAGTGAGAAGAGCAGCCTGCTTTGGCAGACCTACAAAGACAATTGTCTACCTCATTCCAATCTTATTTAACCCCTGGAATGCTGTTTTCCCTCCATACATTTTGCACTGTGCAAACTTCACATTACATAGACAGCTTATAAAATGCTGATCTAATTACTACAAGAAACAGAGAAATAGCAATGATGACTAGTTCAAGCACAGTAAACTGAGTCATACCCTTTTAAATACCTGCAAAAAGTAACAACTTTTTCAGATAGAAAGTATGATTTGTTTCTATGTTCAGTATTTATTAACATAACATTATTATTATCTACACGGTAAGCATAACAAAAATACATTTAAACAAGGAATTTAAATATGAGATTTTAGAGACAGAATCAAATCTTAAATTCCCCTGGTACATAATGTACTTGAATTTAATTCCCCCAATGTTTTTTTATAATTTTCCAGTGAAGAGGTCACTGTTCTTTTTTGCTGCTGTCTTAAGAGACTTTTTTCCTTGCTTAATGAAATACTACTAGAAATAGAGTTTGCCTTACAAGTGCGCTTATGTTCTCAGGGTGCCTGAAATGACTCAGTGAAGGTACAATGTTCCCATAAACTGTACTTATGAAACAAGTTTAGAGTAAAAAAGAACAATTTTCATAATCAAAGGTATTCCCAAAAGTTTTCTCTCCAGAGGAATAAGAAACAATATGATGATTTAATTAGTTGCATATTTTTAACTTCTGCATTTAGTGTTCCCTCTTCATGGTTTTATTGCCTGCCCATTTTTAATATATTTTTGATAAATATGGTTTTTATCAGATTCTGCTCACTTTTATGAATAATTAAGACAATTATTCATAGTCCCTTTATTCAAAACAAATATAGCCCCCACTTAAATATCTATGAAGCTTCCCTGTTGTTGTATCCCATGTCCCTACTTGGTTGGGAAGATTCCCTTTATTTCTGGACTGATTTAATGTCTATTATTATCAAAATTACCGAGACGAAATCTTTCTATTCACATAACAGACTGATGTGGCAGTAATTATATGCTTGTCTGCTTTGGCTATAATGTTTGAATGTTCACTTCTGTCTGAAAAGTCAACAGAGCAAATGTAGGCAACAAAATGGAGGGGACTGACTGAGTAGCTTAACTAAGGGAAGGTCATGAAAAGTTGCAACACATTTTGTAGTCCATGGATTATTTAATTAAGCCATAGAATGATAGAATGGTTTGGGCTGGAAGGGATCTTAAGGATTATCCAATTCCAATCCCCTTCCCGTGGGCAGGGGCACCTTCCATTTTCCCAGGTTGCTCAGAGCTCCATCCACTCCAGTTGGTTATTGACTTAAAAGGCAACAGCCCCTCCTCACCTACCCTGCCTGTCCTTTCTAAAGTGCCTGTATCCTTCTGTCATTGTGAAGGTCGAGGTAGGTCAAAGGAACGACACGTCTTCTTCCGAAAACAGGACCCTTTATTGTATCAGAAGCTGCGGTTCTTATAGACCTGAGTATGGACACATGTCCAAGGACCATTGGTTTCTCCATACATAAATAATTCCTAATTGGACACACAAACCGCCCATGTCAGTAAACACGACTCATCAGTTTAGAGACCGGATTTCTGTTCTAGGTGTCACAGCCTTTCCCTTCCATGCATATCACCCTGATGTGTGCAGAAGGTTCCTAGCATAGTCTAATTATTCCACAGAGACCCCAGACCAGCTGGAGTCTCCCCACACATCCTTCCATTCCTACACTGCAGGCATAAGAGCCATCCCACCATGTCTTCACCATGCAAATACAGTCATGGTCCTACAGTTCTGTGTACCTCTCCCAATTCTCCTGTGTATTCCCAATACTGCACGCATTTCCCAATACTGCACGCATGCACGGGGAAATTTAATGTGTCCTGGTGAAGTTGACTTACTGGCTGGAGTGCCTGGAATTCATTTGTGCCGTTCTTCAGGTGTTCTCCTGCTGATCTGTGATCCCTCGCTAGCCTCTGAGCATCTATTGCTGTCCGTGGCATCAGATTGGCAGAAGTAGAATGGATTGAGGTTCCCTGTCCCCAGCAACTTCAGTATAAAGCCATCTTCATCTGTTTCTGAATACAGGTGTTTAGTGCTTTTAATAGCAAGAAGTTCCTGCCCCTATTTAAATCTTTTTCAGTTTAGTTGTGAGAACATCTGTGTCTTCATGTCTGACAAGATGGGTGAGAACTTGTGACTTGACAATGTTACTAGTGGTGGCCTTTTTGAACAATTATCTGAAACACAGGAAGCAAACTGAAGCTGACTAAGGCACAAGGCATTTTTTAAGTGAAGCATAAAAAGAAAATTTGTATTGTTATGTATTTACTATGAACATACAAAAAATTACAGTGATACCAGAAGAATTGACATTTTCTTTTATGTATTCAATAATGTGTCAGTAAATTAGGAAAAATCTCATATTTTCTATTTGTCAACAACCAGACAATTTGACCCTTCTTTTTCAGACATCATATCACCTGCTGTAAAACACACACAACCACTGCTGTGAGAACCCTTGTCTGCCTACAAGCAGACTCTTCCTTCAAAGAATTAACAACTCTTTCAGGATTTTGATTATGTCTTCTTTAGACTACCTTTTGCCAATCTCATTTAATAGCCATTCAACTACACACTGAAATGTTGGTCAAAAAAAAAAAAACAAAAAAACCAACAAAACCAAAACACCTTCAGGCAGCTTGATAGCTCTGTCAATGTAATTTTAACATTGGGAATACTTATTTGAAGTCAAAACCTGGAAAGTGAGCAGCTCCATAGGATGTACAAGACATTACTTAAGGGTGTGTGCATGTGTACATACCTCTGTACAGCTTTCTATATGCAATACCTGCATAACACAAAAAGTTTCCATTCTTCATAATCTGTCTCTCTCTTTTGACAGATTGTCATTTTGTTTTACAGTCAAAGTGACAGACACTTTGCAATTAGATAGTGCTGTTTCCTGGATACTTCAGAATTCTAAGGCATTAGGATGACCTTTACCTTCCTTGGAAGTGCTGGAGATGTGAATTGTTGTGAATTTTAACTGTGGTAAAGGGTGTTGGGAAGTAATTTGTGGCATGTGGTGAATTTAAGTGTGAAGTAGATGTTCTTGGAAAAATACCTGCTACCTGTCTGTGAAGCGCTTCCCTTCACAGTTTGCTTCAGGCTAAAATGGGCCACATGTTTCTTATCCCCAAGCTTTGATTATATCAATTTATATTATTTCCTAGTAAATTTCCTGGGGAAAGTATAGACAGTAAAGGATGTCTTTTCTGTTGCAGAGCAAAAATAATAGAGTGCCCAAGGTCGGTTGTTCTATACAGAAATCTCTAGGACACCTCATTAATTGTACAAAAGAAGGAGCAATTCACCAGACATACAATTGGAACAAAAACTACAGAAGCAAGAGGAGATTTTTGGTATCCCAAGTATTTAGTGTTTATCCTCTCGCTTTCTGATTTATTCCTTTTTTTTTTTTTTTTTT
>VWZG01001198.1:177198-188130 GCA_013396735.1 Grallaria varia
TTTACTATGCCACTTAGGAAAAAAATCTCAGGTGTTTAAGAGATGATTCATGTAAACTACATCTTTACTGATGTATCTCTAAGATTTACTCTGCAAGAAATCAAGTATTGCAGACTCATTCCTTTTTTATCACTTCTACTTCTTTGAAGGCTGCCATTAAATTTTCCTGCTCAAGCTGCGTGTTTGTTAGCCAGCGGTTCTCTATGCACTGTGCTTGGTGCATACACCTCTAGCTTACCTCTGTATTTGAAATTCACCCAGCAAGAACTGCTTTCCAGAGCTTTCTATTTTTAGTCCAATTTTCCATCTGCCCTGTCAAGCTGAGTGGTTGTATAAACAATGATATGTTTTCCCAGCTTGGCTTTGGTTCTCAATTAAAACACAAATACAAGGCAAAAAGCATACTTAGTCATTTTTATGTATCCTGAATGTTTGTGCACACAGCATATAAATTTTCTATACAGTACCCTACAAGTAGGCAAATATAAAATACCAGTTCCTATAGTTTCTGAAGTAGCATAACTTCATAAATCTGATATTTGCTTGCAGAATGAAGATGTTGATAAAGGTTGACCGGACTAGGCAACCAACACATATATGCTTTCCCCACTCTCACCCCTAAACTTTCTACAGGAAGAAAGATCCAAGGGAGTGGGAGATTTGCAAAAATCTTCAATGGATTGATTTGTTTTAGCATTTTTAAAGTTTTTGCTTTAGCCAGTGTGTTCTCCTAAAAGGAAGAGGGTTTTAAGAGAAGTATAAATATTATCTATATTTTTGCCACTTTCCCTACTCTCCTTGGCTGTTTGAAAATACGAAGGAAAAATGAAAATGAAAGAATTGAAGCATGAAAGTGTGGCTGCATTTCTGTTCAGCAAGTTAAGGCCAAACATCATTATCTCCTTGGTTGCTTTTGAATATTGCACATATTCTTAATAGCTCATGAGTTATAAACTTTCCAGGCTTTGATCTGCTTTTCACCTCTGGAGTCTGAGTTAGAAACCATTGGAAAATCCAGCTTCAGAGTCAGTCAGTGGGAAACCTGGTGCTGTCAGGACCACGCAGAGCAGTCAGAAGGGTTGTTTGAGAGGTGCTTTGTGGGCAATAAGTAGGCTCCCAATCTCTCAGCATGACTGTGGCTGCCAGGAGTGCCAGAGAATTCATTAGAAATGCTCAGTGATAACGACAACATCACTGTGTTATCAACAGTGCTTTCAGCACAAATCCAAAACGCAGCTCCACACTAGATAATATGGGGGGGAAAAATTAACTCCATCCCAGGAAAAATCAGCACATAAATGAACACAAAGGTCTTTTTAAAAATAACCAATGTACAGATATTAAAACATGACTCACAGCTGTAATCAATCTGACCATTATGATATTGTACCATAATATTAGGTTATATAATACCTGGGAAAAAACAAACCTTGTCAGCTCAGCCTTCATTTTAGTCTTCAGGGCTACTGTTGTGTGTAGGAAGGAGAAAAAAAGGAGTAAATGTAAAGGTATTAAGGGAAATAAAAACTTAACAGAATCTTTCCATTCCTCTAATCTTCTGGATGTTGTTGGCTGGAGAGAAAAGGGGCACTGCAAGGCAGGGCTATCATTAAAGCTTATGGTAACTATCAATGAAATGCATGGGAGTAGAAGTAGCCACCTGAATGATGTCCTCTTTAGATATGTAGAAGAGGACAAACCTATTAACTTTTTTACATTTTTTTATTATTCTGCTATGAGAACTCACTTTGTTTATGAGTGTAATTTTGATTGTAAGACTTTAAAGATTCCACTTCAAGTACTTTATAGACTCAATATTTAAGTAAATAAAGAGGAGAAAGAACTTCGTGTAGTGGTAGCAAATCAGATTAATAGAATATAACACAAAGTTATACTAAAAAATCCATTCATGGTATTAACATAGGATTTTAAAAATGTCTTACAATCGGCACTTAAAAATAATTGCTTTCCACTACATACAAGTACTTAGCTCACCTTGTTATGTCATACTGTAGTGTGAATGCGATGTGAATGACTTAGAATTTATTTTAAAAATTTAAAACGATAGCAGTCTCTAGAAAACACTCTTCTACTGACTCCTGCACCTGATGGACATAAGAGGAACTTTTTTCCAAAGACCCTCATGGTTTCTAGCTCTTATTCTAATTGTTGAACAAAGGTAGAACATGAATCTTTATGATTCTTAAAATAGATTTTTTTTTAGATTTCATGAAATAGTTTAATACATTTATCAAAATTTTATTAGGCTGCAGTATGGTATTTCCACATTAGTATACATGCTAGCATTTCTAGTACTACTGTAAATATTACTGCTGTTAGGCCTTCTAAAGCTTGAACATATTAGTCCCTTTAACTATTGAAAATTCATCATAAGAGAAGCAAGCAGATCTGTAGGGATGCACATGTTGTGGATTAGTTTTATTTGATATTTGGGTGAATTTTGGGAGATGAAAGGACATGTTATTTATATTAAATATTTTAGGACTGATAAATTAGAGCATGTGATGGACTTGTTTTTAAATTTCTAAAAATAGTCATTGTAATTTCAGACACTGTATTTTGGTTTTTAGTTGGCCGTAGTAGAGCATTACACAAGATTTTTTATTTTTATTTTTTTTTTTTTTTGGTGTAAAAACAGTACAGAATGGATTATGGAAGTCTGTGAGTGTCCTGTGGTTAGAATCTGTCATGTGGAACTTCAGCAACAGAGATTTATTTGGTTAATGCCATGAGGTAAATAGTGGAAGATAAACAGAAAAGATAGCTTTGACTTTCCTCTTTTCTGATTCCTGCTCTGTTACATTCTTTATGTACAAAATGATTCATTATATTATTTCAATAACGTGATAATTTGAATGCTTATATACCTTAAACACAACAAAGCATTAAAAATTATGATTAATTTACCTAGAACAAATTCTGATTATATGTTTTTATTAAGCCAACCTTTAAAAAAACCCAAAAGTTTTGAATGCAAGAGAAATTGCTCTAGAGGTCAATTAGGTTATGAACTCTGGAGTAAAATAATGAAGCTTATCTAATTTCTTCTGCCGAATTAACTAATCTTGCAGGAAGAAGACATTAGTAAGTGATTCATAGCGTGTTAAATTAGAAGAAATTTGTGGGTTTCCCAAACCATATCATGTAAACAATGGCCTATACCCTTAAAAAATGAAGCAAATAGACCAAACAGGTCCATATGTTTACAACAGTAGTTGATTTGTGTTGTAGGGACATAAGCTAGAGGACAACAATGTAATTATTTATGACATTACTTATTTTCTATATTTAATTTATTATGCCATAACCAGAAAAAAAATCTGTAATTTCTCCATTCCTTTTTTGAAAGCAGCTTTTGAAGTGCTGTGTGTCCATTCCACGTTGCCCATTTCTTTATTTCACTGTACGTTACAGGGAATTCCTCTCCACTTGTAGGTGAAGTGAGTTGAAAATGATGGCTCTTATTCTGCTGTTGAAAGGCCAGATAATCTCTTTCATGCAGGCCTGAATGATCTTGAATGAATACTAAGATTATTAATAATGTCATAGTTCTAATAATGATTAACCTCCTTGTTCTGCTGGGGACCCCAATTTATTGAGTCCTAGCCTGACTTCTTTTCCCTTGTACAAGAAGCTACTTCCAAAAAAAAACCCAACCACATAAGCTTAAAGTAGACTTCTGGTACCTCCTTGGAAGCAGAGGTCTCCTGAGGGTGTTCTGTCAAAAAGTGTCCTTGCTTTCCCACTTGTATTGCAGGGAAAAACCGAAATCATGTGAATGGAAATAGGAGTTATAATTTTCTAAGCACATATACTTTAATATTATATAGTAACATTTTATCCATACTGTTGTATCCCTTAACTCTGGTATTTGCAACTTCCACATGTACTGAGAAAAATAAACCTATTTTTTTATAATTTCTTTAGTAAATACAATTTTATTTTTTTTAATAAATGCTAAGCTGAACAAGAAACACATGAAAACCAACTGATGTCAAACTCTTGTAAGGATACAGAAAAGATGTAAAATGAACAGAGGCTGGATGAAAACAGACTGCTTGAAAAAGTTTTTCTTTTCTGTCAGTTTTATTAAGCTAAAATACATTCAATAATTCTTGAAATAAATTAAAATAGACAAGCTTTCTTGAAACCAATTTTATTTTTTCAAAGTCAATCATTCACTCAACTTTCACATTTAAATCTGAATTAAATCTGGTAAAACTATTCTCCTTTTTTTGGTAATTGATGGCAATAATTCCATGTTGCTACAATGCTGATTAAAATTGATATATAATTGCTAAATGAATTTATTAAATGATCTAATTTTTTTACACGACAGAAAACAATTTTTTACATATTCCTTTCCGCTGGTTCATCAACTTTCATTTTATAAGGACATGAAATTAATTTTCCTTCATAGAATAGCTGTAATCAAACACATGAATTCAGGTTGACTAGATGTGCAAAATGGAAAATCAATCCATTCTAGGCTTTGAAAGAAATTATTTTAGGCTGTGTATAGACCAATACCATCATGGTGTACCTCGAACTGGTACTTTCCACAGTGAACTCTGTCACACTGGAAGAAACCTGGGAAGCAACCAGTGAAGGTGATTCAAGTTTTTCATAGCTGAGCTCTTCCTGTGTGCTCTCATAAAAGAACATTACCTAGGTACAGAGGAAAAGAGAATGTTTCAGAGGCAGAAAAAATAAATAAAAGGGATTTTCAGATAATTCTGGGATTCAACACTCTCCAGGTTTTCTGTTTCCTCACATGCTATCTTCCTCACCACTGCATTTTACACCTCATATGTAGATAACAGTGTACTGAGAGCAACATTTAGACCAGTAACTGCTGTACAGTTCTTTGTGCTGAGCTTTTCAATTCAAATTCTGATTTCATTATTATTAAAGTCCATTTCTTAATAGATTCAAATGAATTACTGCAATATTCCTGTGCCAAAATTTGAAGAAAAGGGTATCATAAGTTACAACTGTAATGCAAATTCTCCATCACCTGCAAATATGGATATTAGAGTGATGTTAAAAGTAATGAAACTATCCTTGAAATAATAAGAAAAAAGCAAACCCTGGATGATAAAGTTGACCCGGTATCTAACCAAGTATCACTGGTGTACCACTAGAAGCAGAAGGATTTATTGATTATTTTTAATGCATACAAAGGCACTGTGATTCAGATTTTTAATACATTACATTTGATTAAAAAGTAAAAGTTCTCTCCTAGCAAGTGACATTACCTTCAAAGTCCCTTTTTCTTTCATTTAGTAGAGATAATCAGATAAAGAGTTTCCAGAACTTGCATAATGCTTTTGAGACTGTGTGCCATAGGAGTAGACTGAAAAAAAGTATGTTTCCAATTTTTCATTAAGAAGTCATATATGCAGTAAAATACGTGTTCCAAGATTTAGGACAAATTCTGAGTACCTGTGCTGACATACAATAGCTATGGATCCAAAGGCATTTAAGGCCAGGTGTTCAAACATCATCCTCAGTAAGCACCTGTAGATTCAGTTTTTAAACAGAGTTCATTTTATAAAATTAGTTCATTTGTCAGGAAATTTTACTCTGCTGAGTCATCTGACCTTGGAGAAAAACAGCTGTTGACTTTGTAAACCAAAACTATTAAACTGTAACAGCTAAATTGCTGACCCAGTGCTGAGGGTGGACAGTTCTGGATGTAAATGAAATATGAAATAGCACATTTTCTTGTCTGTTTCTCATGAATTTATTTCTTCAAGTTAAATAACCATCCTCCCACAAGCATACAGATGCAAACATGCACCTGATTTATCTCAGTAACTAATCATAAGCGAAAGGCATTGCTGGTTCCCATGGCAACCACAGTTCAATGTATTCATTGACCTTTATCTCATCAGTATTCCTTTTATTACTCAGCCCAAAAAAACTTCTTGTCTTATCAATAAGAACTCTAATATTTATAGATCTTCATGTTTTTCTTCTGTCCAATCTAAGAAATACTACTTTTCAGAAGTCTACTCTGTCACTATAAAACTTCATTTAAATGTAAGAATTATTGGAACTGTTCTTGGGTATTACTTTTGTATGCTGCATCTATTATTTGGATACAGAGCAAAAGATTCTTTTTCCTATCTATTTTGACAGGTTCAACTCTTCAGAGTATTTTTCTCTCTAATAGGAGATGTTGATTTCAGTGGTGGTTCTGGCACAAACCTAAGACACAAAAGAACCAGCATGTCTATTCTTGTCTCAGAAATATAAAATTTATTGTAGAGAGATGAAAGAACTATGAATATTCTGTTTGACTTTTTAAAAACTGTTCTAATGGAAAAAGAAACTATAACACAAGTTGCAATCCTTCCCTGTATCACTGTGCAGAGTCTCAGCCTTAACTTCAAAAGATATTTTCCTTTGGTATGTCTTTATTTTGCTGTTTGTAGGTGTCTTAGTTTAGGGCAAAGCCAAAACAATTTTGAATGCCTTTCTCAAGAAAAGATCACACCTCTTTTAAATTTAGAACAAAATTTTAATTTGAAGGAAAAATGTAGAAGGAGAGATAACAGTTCTTAACCACTAAATATAGTTATATATGCATATACGTATATGTGAACCACCAGAACAGAACAGATAACAGCTATATAACCAAAAACCTGAACAATAAGTCTGTGGAAATACGGGGTGGGGGGTTTGCTCCTCTCGTGCAGGCAGCCAGTAGCAGACCGCGTGGTCCTTTGTCTTCCAGCCGGCCGGCGCTGGCGCTGGCCCCGGGGCGGGAAGGTGGTGAGCAGAGAAAGTCCGGGATCTCTCTCGCTGTTGCCTTGGTGTCTCAGGGCGAAAAAAACTGGCAGTAAGTCCAAAAGCAGTGAAGATTAGATTGTATATCCCAGTGGAGCCCCGGGCCCAAACGGGCTAGGAGCAGGAAAGCAGGAAAGCTGGAACTCGCAGCAGAAAGAGCAACCTCCGTCCGCGGGTTCCGTCTCCTCCGCCTCCCCCGAAGAAGTGAAGTGAAGGAGCAAAACCACTCCCCAAACAAAAAACAAAGGAACTGTCCTTAGAGCCATCAAGGTGGAATTTGGATAGTTAGCTGGGCGGAGGCAGTGTCAACCCCCCAAAGGTCGTGTTAACAGGAAAGGAAAGAAAAAATCCTAACAAAATCTAAAACTATAACAGTAGGACAAAGGTGGAACTCTGTTTTCCTCGCTTAATGCAGTGTAAGTTTTAAAGCATTAAGTGTCCATGATTCCAATGTCACAGTATGAGAGTATTTCACACTTTGGCTGTTTTTTTTTCCCTTGGTATTTTATATGTATACATATATTGTCTCTGAGTGTATATATCTAAAGCAATAATTTTATATAGCTTTTCTGCGCCTATCCATAAACTACTGATAACTTAAGCAGACAAGGTCAGAGGTGATCAGAAGCAAACCAACAAAATGGGACTGCATTTGTATTTTTAAATGTTGTAAATGGAAGAAGACATATTATGAAGCAATTCTAGAATTTAATATTGGACAGAGGGTTCTCTTTAAAATGTAGTTCAGACACAGTGAACAACCAGGAACACAAAGTAAAAAGCTTAAAACATGAACAATGAAGGATTTTTCTGGCCTTTTCTGCAACTTTGCACTTTAGTAGTATTTTCATAATTCTTAGACAACTGACCGAAGTTTTGTATATCTGTCTACATTATTTAAACAAGTTACTAATTTACTGAAGCAATTCACAAAATATATAAGGGCAGTTCAGAGATTTATAGATTTTTTTTAATTTATTTTTGAGGGATTCAAATCTTATTAAGATTTCATCCTGTAAAAGCAAAGTATAAATCTTCTTGCTTGGGATTTTAATTACTGTAATAATAATTTTTAAAAAAGGATAACTAATGTTCATTTCATTCAGAAATTTCACAGGTATGAATTAGGTAATAGATATGCAGACAAGCATAAGGACGTTTGAAATTATTGTGTTTTCCGTATGTGGAAGGTTGAAGTTTTCTAAGAAAAGAAATGTGTAATTGTTTCAGGCACGCTTCTCAAAAGACCTTCCAACCAGTCTCTCAGAATTCTCCTTCACAGTACACAATTATCTCCAATCTTCTACTAAATGATTAAATGAACTCTTTTATGTGTGCATGTTAACCTGTGCTATCATCCAAGTGTCTCGATAAATGTAGTTATCCTACGTGAAAAGTCAACTTCTACTTGGTAATTTCCTGAGAAACTTTCAATTCTTTCATAAATTCCTGTAGCATCTTTCCGTGACATCTCTCCTTTTTTTTTTTTTCCCCCACCCTTGTAATGATAAGGAGAATATTGATAAGACGCTGAAGAAACCCCTCCTTCCAAATGTTACTGAATTTTCAAAAAAGTAACTCCAATACAGCCTCAGGCACCTCTGGGTCTGAAAAGTTAAAATCAAAACAAACCTGAATGTGTCTTTGAATTTAAGTAAACAACAGTCTCTCAAGAGGAGGAGAAGGAAAATGGATAGGAAACGAACCTTTAAATTCAGGAAATGTGCTATATATTTACACAACAGTCTACTCAGTGGTCATCCACTAGAGAAAATAGTAATTACCTGGGAAAGTTTACTGACACTTTTTGGGTAGTTTACAGGTTTACTGGTATTCCGGAGAGGCTGAGATTATGTTTACTCTGATTGTGTCCTGAGCAGGATCCTTTCAAGGTCTCTGACTCAATAAATCTCTTCCCCGTACTCAGTAGTGTCTGACTTTGGCCCCCAGCCCCCTGTCCTCCACCTGGCACCGTTACTGCCGGCAGCCTTATCAGCCCAACCCGCTGCGCCTGCTGTTCTGATCGGTTTGATTACCACCTATCTCCTATCTCAGCCTGCCTGGTGCAAGTTATTACATGATTACATGCCTGCTACATTTCCAGATTTGTATCTAATATTGCATGTGCATCAGTTGTCAGGAGTGCAAACCGCAGGTTAAGTGAATTTTAAATCAGACTAGTCACTCCTATGCACAATAGTAGGTTATAAAAACAGATTTCACTGTAGCTATGAAATGTAACAGGTCTAAAAAATTTCTATTTAATTGAAAGCATTCTTTATTTATTTTAGCCCCCCCTTCCCCTATATATTTTTTTTTTTTTCATGAAGGGAACTCTTTTCTAATAATACTTCACCTTATAATAGAAAATATTTATCCCTGATATCTAATCATAAGTTCCCCTATTACCTTTTGTGTTTGTTAACTCATCCTATTTCTGTGCACCTCTGAAGAGGACCTGTCTCCACCTTCTCTATAGCATCTGGTCAGGCAGTTATACACATTGATAAGGAAGTTCTGCCTGAGATTTCCCCTCTTATGGCTGAAGAGGCTCAGTCTCCCCAGCCTGGCATTATCTGGTCAAATTAATACTTCAAAAAGTGCTTCAGAGCTGTAAACGTGGAGATTTTAGGCTTGGAGAGCCTTCAGCCATACACTGTTGTGTCACATATCTCTCAGATCACATCCTTTATGTTATTCTGAATAATTTAATGGAAGTAAAAATATGAATATGCTCCAAAAGGGGGAAAAAATGTAAAACAGAATATTGACAGTTCTTCATCTAAGTTTATTGAATACCAGGCCTAGAGAAAGCACAGGGGAGAATATAACTCATACATCTCTAGCTTAACAAAGTTTATTCTTCTAGTCGTCAGTGCAAGAGCAATTGTTACTAAAAATACAGTTCTGGACCCATTTCAAGTAGAATTTAAAACTGCTCATTTGGTTTCATAATGTAAATTAGCACTAAAAAATACAGTGAAATAGCTGTTGACTCCAGAAGTCTGCATCTTGAAATGTGTGCCACAAATCAAGCTGGTTACTCGAATAGTTATGCGTTAATATAGGAAAGAAAATGTTAAATTCCAGCTTGGTGTCATTTTTATATCTTTTGTTCAATACCTAATTTTTCATGATCTGCTTGAATTTTCTTTTACATATTTCAAAATCAGTTATCTTTGGACTCAGCCTTACTCAAGAGAGAACGTTAACCTCAGAATTGTTTCTCTTCCAGGATGAGCAGAATTCAAGGCAGCCAAGGGTCATTCTGGATCAACAGAAGTGGCTTGAACTCCATGTTCATAGGTAGCTCCTGAAGGTTGTGTCCTCTGTGGCGCAGGTTAAACACACAGAAAGAAAAGTTTTTTCCTTCTCTCTCTATTCATCTTATTCTTTCCTTTTCTTTTCTTTGTTTGCTACTGCTCTAAAGATTTGTATGTCCAGGAAGAGAAATATTATGGTTACAAAGCCCTAGGTCTAAGTCAGCAAACATTCTGCTGTTCAATATCTTATCTTTTATATCTGAATTTCTTTAAATTTCTTTGTTAACTTTTTTTTTAATGAAGTTTAAACGTGTTCAGCTACATCAAAGTTGGTTTCATGTGGGAAATTTGGTTTTATTTTCTTTACCTCTTTTCACAATGCTGGTTTTTCTTTATATATTTTTTCTTGCTATATATATAAGATATATGGTGAAAAAGCATTTTATTCATATTACTTTAAATTAAAATAGACCATAATAACAGAAAAGAAACTCTTACGACAGTTTTAGTCAATTTCTGCAACACTTCTACATAGTTTATGAAGTAAAATAATTATATGAACAATATTTTTTTCAACATAAAAATTTTGGATGAGAAAACAAACCAAAGTGTCACACTAAGAAAATCTATATAAAATTATTTCAACAAGCAGTTTTGTTTTTTTGATTTTCCTCCAATTTAATAATATCATAAATCAGTATTTTCAGAGGTATTACTTAAAAGAACATGTGAAGAGCAGTCTATCAACTGAGATTTATTTTTTAAAGAGAAACTGTTCACACTGATTTTCAGATGCTCTTTAGAGTATACTCTAACTCTAATCCTATTTTGAATCTGTTTTTAAAGAAAACTC
>VWZG01001198.1:189995-204198 GCA_013396735.1 Grallaria varia
CACCCCCCCAAAGTTCGTGTTAACAGGAAACGAAGGAAAAAATCCTAACAAAATCCAAACTATAACATTTATGTAAAGATGCAAAAGTCTAAAAATAACATTTTATCGTTAAGAGATTCTTGGTAAGAATGTAAAAATTTAAGTGATGATACAGGCTGTTAGGAAACCAAATGCTGATGTTTTCAATAGGATTTTTTTTTAATTTCTATATAAAAAAATGAAGTTTAAAGAGTGAATTTACTTAAAGCAATTACAGACAAATTATTTGGAAGACTAAGTTTTCACATTATTTACATTAGACACAAATTCAGAAAAAGTTTTTGTTTTTCTCAGTTGTGCTTTGCAGCACAAGTGAGACAAACCATGATGTGGAGAACAGAATGAGCTCTAAAGTGACTTTACAGAAATTGTGATGATTTTCTGATTAGGTTTATTTAATCTGTGTAGGATCTGAGAGAGGAGAATGAGGATGGAGATCTATAAACTCCATAGGTGTAATCCAAAGAGTCAGAACCAAATATCCCAGACATGTGGTCTTATCCTGTAACCAGATCTGGTTTCTTGAATCATCAAATCTTCTCTGCAAAACTTCAAAATTTTGTGCGCAGGGAAGGGACAAGGACAATAGATTTGGTGGAAGCATTTTAGAATCACAGGAACATTTGGGTTGGAAGGGACTCTGGGAGGCTTTCTGGCACAACTACCCTCTCAGAGAAGCAACAGCTTTGACATTAAGGCAGGTTCTTAGGGTTTATGAACATTCAAACGCCATGTATCTCCAAGGATAGTGATTCCACAGCTTCTCTGGGAAACCTGTTCCTGGCTTATAACATTCACATCATGGATTTCTTCTTCCTTACGTCTAATCAGAATTTCTCCTGCTGACGTCATCCAGCTCCTTCAGCACATTTGGATATGCCTGAGCCAAGTTATTGGGAAATTCATCCAACTTTAACTTATCATTTTCAGTGAAACAGGAGCCAAGATGCTGAAGATACAGGAATGAAATATTATAGCAGTACTTTGCATAAAATGTGTACACCTCAGCCCCTTGATATCCTGGGGATTATTACAGCTGTAGTTTTTATTTGGCAACTTAATCCATGGTGGGAAGTAACTGGTGTGTCATTTATCATGTCTGATAAAGAAAACAGGAAGTTTTATAACTGATAAGAGAAATTTGGTATCTTTCCTGCAGTTTTAGACAGAAAAAACACACACAGATTTGTCAAAGTGCTTGTTGTTTTTTTTTTTTTTGTCTTTTGAGGGGTAAAACTAAATATACACAAAATTTACTCTGTTTTGTCACTGCATGGATCTCAAAAAGGGAAACAGTCTCTGAACAAAGCCTGATGAAGCTGTGATCATATTTACCTGATGAAAATGTCTTATGTTTAGGAATGATGTTTACTGTACATTGATCTCAGACTGTATTTAATCAATGCCATGGGAAAGAGAAAAAGCAGACATTCCTTGAGGATACCAATAGCATATGTGGTTTAAGACTGAGGCAAAGAGAACTGGGAATATGAATTGCATGGATGACAATAATTCATTTTCCCCCATGACTACCTCAATACATCTCTTGCTGCTTAGCTTTGGGAAGTTTTTCATACTGAGCTTCAAACTCCTTAAGACATAACATTTAACTAGCAGGTTGTTTGCAGGGTGAGCCCTTACAGAGCCAGTCCTTGCTTTTTTGTATTTTTGTAACCTCTGCACTGAGATTTCAGTAAAGACATTGTTTTGGTTTAAACCCAGACAGTAATTAAATACCACACAGTCCCTCAGTCTCTCCCCACCACCACTCCCCCAGTGGGGAGGAGAATCAGAAAGAAAAGATAAATTTTATGGGTTGAGATAAGAACAATTTCATAATTGAAACAAAGCAAGAGCAACAACAACAGTAATAATAATAATTAATAATAATATATATAGAGAGAGGAGAGTAACAGAATGCAAGGGAAACAAGTGATGCAGAATACATTTGCTGACCACCTACTGGCAATGCCCAACCTGTCCCTGAACAGCAATTGACCCCCTTCCAGGTAACTCTCCCCACTTGTCCTGGGTTTCTGTAGCTGAATTTTATTTTTGGTAGTGGGGGGCGCTGCAGAGGTGGTTTCTGTTAGAAGCTGCTGGAAGCTTCCTCTGTTCCCTAGGAACCAATGACACTGGGCCCCAGGAGGGATGTCCGGCTCCTGGCCAGGGCTGAGCCAGTTAGAGATCACAGTAACACCTCTGTGATAACATANGTCTCCCATGGGAAGGACCCCACGGTGCAGGGGATGGACTCAGTTGTGGTCCCCTGTAACCCGTGGTGAAGCAGAATGCCCTCCTGCAACCCATGGAGGCCCACTGGGGTGCAGGGACTCAACCTTTACTGCACCCCATGGAGGAGTGACCCCGAGGGGTGGGGGAACTCACATCACAAGCGGCAGCAACTGCAACCAACTACAACCCCCCATGGACAGAAGGAGGGGCAGAGAGAAAGTGTGTGTGTGGTGTGTGTTTTAAGACTGTTTTTTTCTCACTATTTAACTTAGCCTTTATCCTGTTAATAATAAATTTTAGGTGTTATCTCACTTTGAATCTGTTTTTGCCCATAAAGGTGGTGGGTGGATGACCCCTCTCCCTTCTGCCTAGTTGCAGAAAGGGATTTAATGAGTCCATGGAATCCGGACAGGGTCAACCCACTACACCACTTTATATACTGGGCATGATGTTCTAAGGTATGGAATATCCCCTTGGCCAGTTTGGCTCAAGTGTCCCACTTATGCTCCTTCACAGCTTTTGGTGCACTTCCTCACTATCAGGGCGTGGGACATTGAGAAGTCCTTGATTTAAGGTAAGCACACTTTAGCAACACCCAAAATTTCAGTGTGTTATCAAAATCATTCTCATACTGAATCCAAAATGCAGCATTGTACCAGCTACAAAGAAAAAAGTAACTCTGACCCAGATGAAACCAGTACAGATATCTGTACATACTTATGAAGAGAATGGTTATAATTCACTGTTTGGAACTGAATGGGATTATTTGATTTAGTAGGAATTCTAGATTAATATTCTATCTACTGTTTATTTTGTGATCCTTAGGTTACTTTACAAAACAGCATTCTTTATTTTGTAAGGTAGTGTTTCTTGGAGTGTTATGTTTCTGGAAGACAGGAATTTATCAGTGATTGTTTCTCTTCACTTCTTCTTAGTGTAGGTTTGATTTTTCAGACTCCTGTGTCTTTTTCTACAGAGTTAAGTGTTTGGACCATTTTATGTTTATACCTTTCAAAATTTTCTCACCGAATAATTATTACTAATTTCAGCAGTGAATTTCTTTCCAGATTTTTCTTTACTTAAAATTAATATCTCTGTGAATTGCAGAGGGATGGGACCACATTTTTATCTGGAAGCTCTTGCACATCATAATAGTTCTCCATCAACAGCTGCTGTCTCTGTGCACGTTTGAGATTGATAGATCTTCAATAGGATATTTATTTATCACTTTATTTATATATTTTATTGAATTGAATGGACCTATTCAGAGGGTTTAGAGAGAATTAAATTGTCTGCTTTCATCAACACATCCAGATTCTTCTTCAATTTCTTTTGTGCAAGTGATGCAGTAGGAAAAACTTCTTTAATTTGTGGAAAAGTGAATGAGGTATATTGCATTAAATAACTTCTACGTATTTTATTACACTTTGAGTTTTTAAAGTTGCTTTTTCTTTACATTAACTGAAGACTTTCTTCCACTATCAACTTATTTACCTAATGTAATACATTTAGAACAGCTTCTGAATGTTGGTGCTTCTAAATATATAACACAAAATATCTAGATATGAATCACTCATTCAATAACACTAATTAAACAAAATCTTGAATATTAGTGTGGAAAAAAAATAATAAATATGCCCTCACATCTTTGAATTAATTATATGCTCAGTGTGTACTTAGGCTGTGCAAGCTATGGAAAGTAATTTTTTTCTTTGTTTAGGATTTCTGAATGATACACATATTAGTATAATGGGTCTCATACTGAGATGCTAAAAGCATTCCAGCAGGTTTTCTCTTTGTGAATAAAATATTTTTTAAAATTTTGCATCTTTTGCCTCTTTCTTGCTTTGAAGTGGGATTTTCCTCACTGGGGAAGGCTTTATAATTCATTGTAATTAAATATAAATGCATTTCGTTCTTATTCATGGTTCATAATTATCAAATTACAACTTTAAAACATATCTCTGATAAACGACAAATCCTCCTACACCATTACAAGACCAAAAAACATAAGACGATCATTTGTTTTGGAGAAAATTCTGACATAGTTCTCAAGAGACATCTTCTGCTCTTTCCATCTGCTCATCTTCAAACAGCTTGGCCCCTGCTCCTCTAATGTGACTTGGGAAACCACAGACCTGTTCAGCGATTTTTTTTTTCTCTCTGGTATGTAACCAGCTAAAAAGACTTTGGAAATGATTGCAGGGCTCTGCAGTGATACTTGAGCTGGCTCTGAATGGATTAGCTGTGTGTTTGAAAACAAAATAGCTGTATGGGCATTGATGTACCACAGCAACACATGAGCTCAAGTATGGTAATTAGCTGTGTGAGGAAGTAGTGCTAATTAGTCTGCATGGAATGACCTAGTATTACTGCTTGTGGGACCTGACATTCAATTATATGTGTGGTGTGGCTGTTTTGGTGCAAAAGGTTTTTCATATTTCTCTCTAGAATGGCATGGATTGCACAGCGTAGACAACCTTGCAGATTTAATACCTCACCAAACATAGTCTTCCCCTTCTTCCTTTATACAGTTTAATTCTTTCTTTCTTCTTTTTTTTTTTTTCCCCCCCACATAGCTGTCAACACATCTAGACATGCTGAATGCTCTTTATTGGTTTTCACTTGTGTCTGTTATTTAGCTGCTAAGAAACTTAATAATATCATAATCCTCATTAATTTCTGTGTGTTTCTTCATCAGGTGAACACCATCTAATGCTCCAAAGACCACTGTTCGTTTTTTTCACAAATGAAAGTAGCAAGTGATTGGAAAAAAACTAATAGTCAATATCCTTGCTTTGTAGCATCCAAGGAAGGATAGTACTCTAGGGACTGCCTGCACTCTCAAAAGGCTAATCAATCTAAGTTAGAATTAGGAAAGACAATTTTTACTGAATCAGAGTAGCATCCCATATTTGCAAACATAAATGCATTCCGAACAAGGCCCACCAAGATAAAGAAGGAAGAAGGTAATAAATTTCCAAAGCACATTGTCACCATTTGTCAATACTTACCTGTCATTATACATGTCCATATATTAAGAATCTAATTCATCATGTAATCATCTTTATAGAAAAAGTCTTTTTGGTCCTGGTGGACACAGACCGGCAACACGCTCTTGTGGCAAAGAAGGGCAACAGTGTTCTATCTGGGCTGCTTAAGGAGGAGTTTTGCCATCAGGGGGAGGAAAGTGATCATTTCAGGTGGAGGAAAGTGATAATTTCCCTTTATTTGGCCACACTGAAGTGCTGTGTCTGTTTCTGGGTTTTTCAGTGCCATAGAGACATGGACATGCTGGAGAGAGTCCAATGGAGGGTGATAAGATGGTTACAGTGCTGGCACAGCTTCCATACCAGGAAAAACTGAGACAAGAGAAACTGAAACAAGAGTGTTTCAGAAACACAGGAAACAGCCTGAACATAAGGAGAAACTGTCTATCTGTGAGACTGACTGATCATGGGCACAGGTTGCCCAGAGAAGTTGTGGAGTTTCCCTCCTTGGAAATATTCAAAATCCATCTGGATGTGGTCTGGGGCAACTGGCTGCAGGTGGCCCTGCTTGAGAAGGGGACATGAATCAGTTGACCCTCGAAGTTCACTTCCAACCTCAATCATTCTCTGATACTATGATGATATTAAGACCTTATGGTAATAAACTCACATTTTCCTATCTAAAGAGAAAATAGAAATTAAATCTAATTTTTATTCTGTTGTCCATTAATCTTTCTGGCTAACAAAACCCCTTATAAACTTATGACTGGTAACAGTTATGGAGGGGGAAAAACAATCCTGGCAGAGGGAAAATAAGTACACAAACACAAGTTTCATATCTCAGTTGTGGTGTTGCTTCATCATACAGAAGAGATGAATTAACACAAAAAGTACGAAAAGCCTCCCAGTAGCAGCAGTTTTCTATGTAAGAAACAGTTATGAATGACAGTCTGTGGACATATTGCTATGGAGAGTGCCTCAGGCCCTGTTGTGAGAGATCTCATAAAGCTTTTCCTTCCAAGGTGTTTCTCTGGGCAAACATCTTCTGTTTATATTGTGTTAAAGGAAACAAACCTGAATGTAAACATGCCATTTCGATTTGAAGCTCACGTGGTAAGAAAGTTCCTTTCACCTCAGTTTGTCATATTTATTCAGGGTTAAATCAGTGTGTGTTTTGTAGACTTCTCAAAATTCAGTGATTCTATTCTGTTTTAACACTTCTACTTAAAATAGCAATAAATTCATAATTTCATTGAAATTAGTGCCTAAACTCTTTAAGAAGTTTTGTTTCTCCACAGTAGGTTTTACCCTCATGGTACCTATGCTGTATGTATGTTAATGTTGCCTCCTGCTTTTCTCAGCTGGATTCTTTTCCCAAGGGAAATAATAAAAATGTTATTAGACGACAAGACTTAGTGTCATGATTTAGCAATCACAGTGGTTGTTGGACCAAGGCTAGGACTTGATCTTGGAGGTCCCTTCTAACCCCATTGATTCTATGATTCTGTGATTCTATGATACATTTCCAGTGAGGAAATTTAGATTGATGTTTATTTCCCCCCAATATAGTATTAGGTTAATAATTGCTTTACTTCAACATTCCCATTTTTCATTTTTCTTAATTAACAATGCGTACTTCAAGATCCTGCTCATTTGCCAAAATTATAATTCTGCAAAGATACATCTTTTAAAAAGTCTTTATTTTCCTTAGTATTTCTTATTCTTCTGACAAACTTTTAACAAAGTTATTATTTTTTATTACTCACATGGTAGTCAGCTAAGATGTTTTGTGACTGAACAAAATCCCTGAGGTGAGTCAATGGAAGAGTTTTGAAATTAGGATTGATACTGTCGTTAGTGGATGAATCAAACTTGTGCGACTGATAGTTTTTTCCAGAATTTTTTTTGTCTTCCCAGGCTATGTTTTCCTCTTAATTATATCACTTACTCTAGTGGGCAGTTCTAATTAAGGCTGCTTTGTCTTGATTTGCAACATACAAATGTTCTCATCTGGAATCTTCTTAAAGCCAAAAATAGTAAATCATAAATCATTATCAATTAACAGTTTATGCTTCAGTACGTAATGAGGAAAAATTGACTTCTTACTGATGATCACTAAACATTGTGAACAATGTGTTACACCAAAAAAAAAAAAAAAAACCTCTCTGCTGTATAACATTGTCAGAGCCAATCAGAGCAATATTGTGATCTCTTCAAAATTCTCAGAATACATTTATGGATCTTGTGTTGATGTATAAAGACTGGGTTAAAGAAAGTGTGCTGTATGTATTTTTAGACATATGCAGTAAAACAGGATTGTTAACCTCTATTAATAGATAAAACTCTTGAACACGGGCTTCACTTGGAGTATATGAAAAGATATTTTCCCAAATCAGATTTTATATAGAGTGAATATGTTTTCATAGGTGTTCCTACATTATCTTAATTTTCACTAAGCTGGAAAATATTTACTTAGTTTAATGAAAATATAAAGTGTGATATCTGCGTAATAGAACAAGGAGTTTGGATATTTTACATTTTGAATTGTGGACAGTAAATAAATATACTTCAAATACTGAAAAACTGTGAAAAAATTCAAAATGATGTAACAGTAGGAGGTGTGTCTGGACATGGTCTCAGAATTATTCTTACAACTCTACTTCTGATGGTGGTTTTATTAGTTTCAAGTTAAGAGGGATGAAGCTGAAATAATGGTCCTATGAATAGTTTTCCTCTTCTCTCCATTTGGTAGAATAACATTAATATTTATTAATCAGTAAGTATTTTTTATGGAATTTACATGAGTATTAGGTAGTCTATCAGTGATCCTCATTTTTCTAAATGAAGATATTAAGAGACTAATATCTATGTACTCCCTTCTTCTGACAAAATGGGTAGAGGGAGCAAAAAAAGTGGAAGGTCTTGTAGATTTCTTATCATCTATATTTTACAGTGTTGATAGGAAGAAAACACTGCCCAAAAGAGCTGTGCAAGGGTCTGAGTTTCAGGTACAGTGGTCCTTTCCTTCCACCTACATAAATCCTACTTACAAATGGAACACAAAATATGATTATCCTAGTGGGAGAGAGCCAGTGCAGCTATTTTGCCAGACAAATCCTACTGGAAGTGAAAAGAGGATGATTTAACCCTGCAATATCTCATTTAAAGTGTGAGGAGAGGGAATGGGAAACTACTCGACTTTGGTGGTATTTTTACCCCCAAAACATCTGAACTCTCCATAAGGAACATGGAATATGTTTTTGAAAAGTGATCACCAAGATGTATTAAAGTGACAACATTTGACATATTAATCTGAAGGATGGCTGAAAGATAAGTAGCTAAAATTATGACATTTGCTTAACAATTTCGTGCAGTTTATAAATAATTTGCTTAAAATATGCCTATAGGTATGCAAGAATACTTGTACTTAAGTATATAAAGTATGCATATATATATATAGTAGTATATATATGAAATATATAAGTATATATAAATATAAGTATATAAAATCGAAGTATCTTATAAATAAATTGCTTTAAAAACTACCAGTAGAAAAGGAGGTTGTTAGGAGATACTATACACTTAGTCATATGGATTTACAATAAATTAAAGATTAGATTTGGGCTATGGAATTTTATGTTTTCAAAATGAAGGGAAAATAAGATGTTGTGATGGATTTCACTGGAGATAATCTTTAAATTCAGACACAAGAAAATTGAGTACTAGGGAATTGATCAAGATTTTGATCTTCAATTTTGAACAGAGTTTGAGGACACCACTACATATTTGTCTTTTCTTATCTTTCTCCTTTGCCCTTGTGGTGGTATATTTGTGTCTTCTTATGTTTCATTCATTTAAATTTCTCTCTCTTCAGTATGTGTGCCTTGCCAATAGATTTTATCCACCTACATTGTTAAACAGATGAAGAGCTGAATCCTGGCACAAAAAACAATAGAAGGTTAATGCTTTCATTTCTATGTACAGTGCAGTGTTATTTAGCCCCAGAAATCAGGAATTGGATATACGCAAGTCAGGACCTACGGCTTTCAAGACATACTGGGATGCTGTCTCTGGTGTGTAGGCAGCCTGGATTATTTTCAGCCATTTCAGCATGTGTTCTGCCATCCTGCACTGTCTGACCGCTGTGCTTACAGCAGCACATCTCTATTCTGCATAGGTGGGCTTGGGTTTGTTCCTCAGAACAGAATGAAAGAAACTCCAGAGAAACTTCAATTGATTAACCAGTGATTGGAATCTCTTGGATTGGCATCTGTGATGTCACATCTAATAATTTCCTGATAAAATCAATAACATTGTGGCACAAGTGTTGCTGCACATGTTTTTGTGATATAGCATTCCTTAAGCAATCTCATCAAACTTTAAAAGCTGATGATATTACTCTTTTATTACCTTTTATTTTTGAGATGAAAGGGGACAAAGAACATTAACAAGCTCTGAGAAGTCCTCCAATCTATTTAAATCCCAATTTTTTTTTTTTCCCTAAAGGAAGTATGTTAGGAAAATTAGGCATAGTGGTTTTTGACCTGAAAAGAATATTTCTTGAATCTTAGATATTTAAAAGTGAGTGCTAGTAACAGTTTTTGCCAGCAAAAGTACTAAATAATAAATGTTCTACTGTTATAAATAATTCTTTTTTAGTTTCTATTTGATTGTTTTTGAGCCACCTAAAAGGGACCAGGTTGGTAGACATTCTCTAAAAACCTGGGAATAGATATTCTCTAGACATACTCCAAATATCCTCTGATATGATGATTTTTTTAATAGGTACTGATTAAAAGAAGATATGAAGAAAACAAATTTTGGAATTTTTTAACAGAGTTTTGAAAGTTACCACTCTATATTGGAAATTAAAATTGTGGGGTTTCGTTGTTGTTGTTGTTGTTGTTTTTGTGTGTGGGGGGGTTGTTGTTGGTTGGTTTTGTTTTGGTTTTTTTATAAAAACCATTAAATTTAATGATGCACGGGATAAAAGTATTTTCACCTCTGCAGCCATGGTCCTAACCAGAGTTTTAGCGACATCATCACAAGTTACACATGTGCACCCAAAAGTTTATTTTGTCCTTATATTTGAAGTCTTTTTCATATCAGGGCAAATGATGAGAGGCAAGGTACTCGTTCGGGTTTGTTTACTCCCCTCTCACACCAGCAGCACAGCAAACAACGATCCAGTGATGGGAATGGTCCATGTGAGTCCAGGTGATATATGCAGTGAGCAGTGTGAGGGTCTGGAAGGAAGAAACATAATTATAAATAGGGAAAATGAAAACACCCTCCTCTTCCCATCTGCAATCGGTAGAGGAGCGTGGAGGGAGAATTAATGTTTGCACAGGAACTGAGCGGGAGGCTAATTGGGATATAACAATTCACAGTGAAATTAATTGGGGTATAATACTGATTTGTATTGTAGCATTAGATGTGGCAGTTTGAGGTTGTGTCCTCAAATAATGGTCCAACATAATTATTCCAATGCAGTGTGTGCTATCACCCTGGATATTTTCAGGAAAACACATTGGTTTTAGTAGAGTGGTTTTGTTATGCCAGTTAGGAAAGTAGCAACTGTCAAGCTTTGCAACATAAAATATTCAACCTCACATAATTAACAGATCTGGCTTAAATTATCAAAAATTATAGCTCAATTTTTGCCAAATTAGAGCACTATAGAAGGCTAATGAAAGTACACACAATCGTACACTAAAGGTAAATGTTTGGTTGCATATGTGTGAATGTAGAATATATATGACTGTACTTATTCCCCTATGTGCAGTCAGTCCTAGTTACCCTATTCCCATCTCTTCAAGCTTGGGAATAAAAAAAAAGAATGACCCCACTGAGGGCTTGTGCACTGGACACACTCAGTACAAGAAGAATGTAACAGTCGGAGAAACTTTATGAGGGAGGTAAGGTTCAAAATTATCTCCACTGGGACAACATAAAAGCTACTGCTCCTCCCTGATCAAATTAAATACTGTTTGATAAGTCACACATACATATTAAATGTATAAGAAAAGGCAAATTAACATTGCCTATTTCTGTACAAATGCATTAAGTGATTTTCTTGTATTCTTTTTCACCCGATGAGATTCTACACAACTTGAGAACTATAGATGAGGAACCACACAATGCTTATTTTTTGTCTATAATACAAACAGTTCTTTTACTTTTAAGCAACACTATGCTTTATAGGATGAAATAAATGAAGAATGGAATTATGACTTCAAGTCTGACATTGCAAAGCATTTAATATTTGTATCAGAACACAAACTTGCATAAGAAGTATATAATATTTTATCAACACTTTTAAAAACAGAAGGTATTTTAGCATTACCATGTGTAACAAGGGGATCTCTTTTTTTCTGCCACAGCTTCTGAGCAAGGGTACAAGAGAAATTGTGACACTGACTTTCTGCTGAGCTGAGAAGCAGATCTATACCCTCCTCACCTTCTGTCCCCTCTGTTGTAATCAGTTAAAACAAGAAACAGGTCTTCAACTTTATATGTTAATTTCTACCTTTCATGTTCTCTCACCTTCCTTGCTGTAAGTCACATCAAACCTCGTGCATCTCACAGGTTATTTGGTAGGGCAGCCACCAAACCCTCTGCAGTACCCAGATAAATCAATTTTTCCCCACTGACTTTAAGTCATATTCAGCTTTATTGTAGCTCAGAATGCTCTTTAATGATGTCCTTTTGAAAACATAAAATATTCAAGTAAGTTTGATTCCTTTCAGATCTGATGCAACACTCACCTACCTTGCCACTTACGCAGCTCAGGCACATCTGAGAATATGCAAAGAATGGCTTTCATCTTCACTGAATGCTTGCAAAAAGCTTGTTATCCTTTTGTGTTTACATATAGCTGTTGTCACCAGGGATTCAATAAGTGCACAACTGGCCTTTTAAAGAGAATATGAAGAAAACTCAACATTGATGCTCAGCAGATAGACAAATTAGTATATATGATATAATTATATGATCAACACTATTTTTATTATAAAAACATCACTAAGAACTTGAGAAATATTCACCTTGGTTCTGTTAAGTCATCCTACTTTGTGAGTGTATAGAGGAAGGTTTAGACATTAATCATGTGTTGCCAAGCAGATGTTTTACTGATGTGAGCCTGAGTTCTGATGGCCTACTAAGATCATCCTCTCAAAGGAGCCAATAGATGAGGTTAGCACCCTTGTGAAGGAGCAATTCTGTCAAACAGACTTGCTTCATGTTATCCTGGGCAAAGCACTGTAATAAAATAACAAATAATAATAAAACTAAAATCAGCTTTTTAGATTTTATAGGTCAGACTTGTTCCCAGTAGTGTCTCAGATTAGCTACTTTATGGGTGAGGTAATGAGGAATGCCGCTGAGTATTTCCCCATGGAACAAATGCCCTCATTTTGGTGGAGAACCACTTCCTCTCGCTGCTCATGGTCCTTTCTGTCTTGAATTCAAAAAAATTCACAGGCTTTCAAAGTCAATGCGTGTTTAGTAAACCATGAAGAAAACTGTTTTTATGTAAAGTTGTAATGGAGAGAAGAACCTTGATTTCAGCAAGCAGGTGTTACCATTTCCTAAATCATCAAAGTGATCATAACAAAAGAGGGTTTAAGACCTTTCCTGTTCACTAAACTTAAGACCCAAAAGGATACATTTATTTTTTAATGTGTTATTTCAAATAATATAGACAGGTACACTTACTGTCTTTAACAAGAGGTAGGTATTTGGCTTTACCTTTTATGTCATTTCTGTAATTTCTGTCATTGAATAAACAACATGTATCATAAACCAGTCAAAGAATCTGGTTGAGCTCAGAAATTTTAGGTGTGTTTTGTAGCATAGTAGTAAGTGTAACTTGTCCTGTGCATATTTCATGTAACTGGAAAAAAGTAAAGATGAAGGACAAATAATATGTGCTGCTGCAACAGAAACAATGCAGTGAGTTGTCAGAGTTTCCTGTCAGATAAAAGCACATATATAGATATTACTGATGAATGTTTAATAGCAGAACGAAAACTATAAGATCTTAAAGTTTTTGCACTCTAATAACAATTCTGTTTCTGCAGTGAGATCCTGGTAACATAAAGGAGGTTTGCTTATTTTGGGTGGATGGAAGGAATTTCCTTCTTGTTTTAATTATTTCATCTGAATAAGATAGTAAAAAATTGAATATAAAAACTATGTTGACACGTTGTGTAGTAAACTTTAATGGTGATTAGAGAGTATAAGTGATTTTTGCAATTAAAAAACTTTGATTTTGCTAAAATTTCCGCTCAGAGATTGGCAGTCTGTAGACAAACCTGCAGACTGTGTCCACTGTGGATTGCAGATGTTCAGTGTTTGTCAGGATCAAGAATTAAATTTGCTTTGATTTTCTACTACTTTGAACTTCTGCTCTCATGCTTTGGCTATTTTCTGGCCTTTCAAGTTTTTTTCTCTGTTTTGGGTATTTGTTTTCTGTGTTGATCCTTCTTCAGTTCCATTTGAAAGCTCAGTAGGTCTAAGAGTTGTTTCTTCCTATCTTTTGACCAACTGAACTCAGTTTTCACCCCCACTTATCTTTAAAAAGCTATTCTTTGATATTCTTTCACTCTGGCTCCAGAGATTGACTCCCTCTTTTTCATTCATTTGGGATTGGTGAAGAAGTCCCTTTCTGAATGCACATTGCCTTAAGCCATTGTGAACTGGATAGAGCCAGCAAAATAGTCTCAATTAGTTGAAAATCATACCAGATGATCTATCGTTCTCCTTTTTCCTTTTTCCGTTTTTTTTTTTTTTTTTTTAATTCCCAGACAGAATAAAGGTATAGGGTTTTTTTAGTTGTTTTTTGTTTGTTTGTTTGTTTTGTTTTGTCTTTTTTGAGGAAGAGAAGTCAGGCACTTTATTTTTCTAATAATTTATTGTCCTGGGTTTCTGTAGCTGAA